>LUCH01001914.1:0-31224 GCA_013368495.1 Paragonimus heterotremus | reverse complement strand
TGAACGCAGAGAGAGAACACAGGACTTGTGACCTTGGATGCGTAATTTTTATTGTTAATCGATTAGACCCACATGATTTAAACGAGTGTACATGTGAATTTGAGGAGGGGGAAAATGTGAAAAATAACTAGAATTTTGCAGTACAAAACTCTTTGAAAAAACATGTGAATCAGCGTTCTCCGTTGGCTTTGATGCGACTTTGATTTGCAGCCTTTATATTATACTGGTCAGACTGGAGTCTATCATTAATTTGTCGTGGTGGAATGACGTTGAGCTGGGCTCCGGTATCTATACGGAACCGCAAGCGGGTCGATCGATCTCTGATGAAAAAACGAAGTATACCTGCTCGGCCAGCGACAATCGTCGCCGTCACTGGCTGGCCTGTCTGTTTAACGGTGACGCTTGTCGGGTTGGGAACATGCGCGGTTGGATGCAATTCTTCGCTTCGTGTCGGATGTTTTGGTGATACCAACACCGCTTTGATGGTACAGGGGGAATCAGACGGGATTGATTTCAATAGACCTTCCACTTCTGCAGCTACATCAATGGGAAGAGATTGCACCACGTGTAGTGGAACAGATGTGTAGACTACAATAATATACACGTATACACACGTATGAGAATTTTATTTTCTCTAAGGTTGTCCGCCTGTTGGCAAAGACGGCCTCAGTCCGGTGGAACAACAGTCGAGGGTTTCGTGCGCTGTACTTGGGCATTTTTAAAGCAACACTGTGTTTGGCTCCGATTTCAATCGTTGCGAATGGCCAAAAGTGGATAAAGAGGTGTTCAGAAAAAGAGGCGGGCTCACCAATTTTCTAGTGGATCCAAAAAAGCAGTTCGTTGAGGTGTGTCGGTCTAGAATTCCGCTACACCGAATGCAGTGTCCATTGGATACAATCTGTCGCGTCGTTCCTGAATAATCTTTGGGGCCACAACTGAGATAATTCCGATGACAAATAAATAAGGAAGTTTGCCACAATAGCCGGTCGATTTAGTTAACTTCCAACCTTCCGAAAATTTGTTTTCTAGCGACACTGGACGCAGGGAGAACGTAAGGCTCGCGACCTGAGAAGTGCTTTGTATTTATTGATTTGTTAGTTCGATTAAACTGATTTAAACGTCGGCTGTATATGTGACTTCGAGAAAAGTGAAAAGTGTGAATGACGGTGAAAATTGTGAAATAGAAAATAGTGTTCAAAACGCTATAGACGACGTTCATTTCACCTGTGGGGTAGTTGAAACTTTTACCAATTTTTACCTCCACACCCAGATCACTGACCAGGCGGCACATTAGAAGCAGGTGCAGTCTAATCCATCTCTGGGGAACACTTATCAAACACGGGGACACTCCTGGAGACGGCACAACGACGAGCCACTAAGGCAGTCCGGGGCCTGAAAACTAAACCGTATAAAGAAAGGTTACAATCTTCGAACATGTACTCCTTAGAGTACCGACGGCTTCGAGGTGACTTGGTACTAACCTTTTTGATAATGCTGTCCCCGGAGCACCCTTGCCGCCTGATGCTCAACAAGGGGAGTAGCTTGACACTGAGGGGTCACGCCCTAAAACTAGAGATCCAACATAGCAGACTAGAATGTAGACAAAGCTTTTTCTCATTGCGTGTTTGCAAGGCTTGGAATGCTCTACCGGACCATGTTGTTTCTTCCAGCTCTGTAGCAATTTTCAAGGCTCGCCTTGACCAACATTTATTGCATTAGTTCAGATACTTCACCTCTTTTCTCCATTTCAGCTTGTCGCTGAGGACTTCGAGATAGGGAAACCTCAAAAGCTCAAGCTTCCTACTTCTGTTTACAACCCACTGAACCATTATATAGACGATCATGAAATCCTTGGTTGAATTGCAAATAATATTATACCACAATAGAAAGTAACATTATGTGCACTTGTTACGGAACTGGTTAAGGGGATACATTCGCACGAAAGTGTATTTAACATTCTTTCCGAAATTTGTCTTCCTTGACTGGAAGTGCCTTTTGCTTATAGTATACCGAAGTATCGGCTGGGCGCGTGCTTTAAAATCCTGCGTCGTGCAATGGGTCGTCGTCCGGCTAGATGGTGGTTTGCGTTTCTTCTTACGCTGTTTCCTTTACAGTTATCGGTACTGTAAGAATAAGCCGTATCCAAAGTCCCGTTTCTGCCGGGGTGTTCCGGACCCCAAAATTCGTATTTATGACCTGGGTCGGAAACGAGCTGATGTGGAAGACTTTCCTCTTTGTGTGCATCTGATATCAGATGAATATGAACAGCTCTCAAGCGAAGCCTTAGAAGCTGCTCGAATTTGTGCGAATAAGTATCTACTCAAACATTGTGGGAAAGAGAACTTCCATGGTCGCGTTCGTGTTCATCCGTTCCACGTTATACGGATTAATAAAATGTTATCGTGTGCTGGAGCTGATCGGTGAGCATCAGGACTCATTACTTCATGTTTTTAGTTTGCAAACCGGGATGAGGGGTGCATATGGAAAACCTCAAGGTACGGTCGCACGTGTTAATATTGGCCAGATCATCATGTCCGTGAGGGCTCGCGATCAACACCAAGCCCCAGTCATCGAGGCACTCAGGCGAGCTAAAATGAAGTTCCCCGGTCGTCAGAAGGTAATTGTTTCGTTGGTTTGTGTTTGCTTAAGGGCACCAGCCTGTGTGGGTGCTATTTCTTGTTGACTTCTCACCAACTCCATTACTGGACACTCGTCACGTCAAATACCAGATCACTACCTGATCATGAGAGAAGCAGTAATTCCCGGCTTCTTGTGACAGGCCTCTGCTTCGGCTTGCTTGTTTGCAATATTGGACCGCGGATTTTGCCCACCAGGCCTGGTTACCCGCGGACTCTGCGGTTGAAAGTCGACTTCATCAGCAGCCTGTGGCCCAGCACTGTATAGATAGAACTGTTGATTTTTCCGACATTGTGCGTTTATCTGACCAAAGTAGGCTGAAACTCTTGTGTCTGACTCTCGCGTAGGTTTGTTGGGATGTAGTGTCACGGCGACTAACGTCTTCGAGTCAACCGAGCCCGGAAACAGCGGGTTACTGAACTACCCTTAACGTTGTTACCGGTTTCGACCAAGCATCAGTTGTAAGATATTCCGTGTCTAGGATCTCGATTAAGACAGGAGCTCTGTCTCAAAAGAGCCACCAATATTCACATTTGCCTAGTAGTTTACGGCGTTTTTGAATAATTTGTTTTACAGTTGTGGAAACTTTCATCTGGTATAACTGTCTCATGGTGGCGTCGAAGACGAGTGTCCAGTTTTACCACTGTGTAGAGTGCTCTGCTCGGCGTACCGTTTGTGGTTGCTCATTTTTTGAGTGGAGGTGCACTTGGCTTAGTGTTGTTGCTTCCACAGCGTTTGCTGTCATCTGTTTGAATACGATGGATAGATTTCCGACTCGCCCAATGTTACAATTGGTTCTCTTTCTGTTGTACTGTATCAGGGTTCGCACGACTGGGCTTCTAAAAATGAAGAGGGTTTGGGAGATACTGGAGAGCATCAAAAGACTGATATCTCTTGAATATGCGTGGGTTCTTGCGTCTGATTTTCATCGATCTGTCAATTCCGAAACGAAGCTTGTAATGATAAAGTGTGAGATTTATTAAATTCGCCAGTTGCTGTAACCAGCCGAAGAAGCGGGTTCGTTGGATTGTGGACAGTTCAGCAAATGTTATTTTTCACGAACAATCAACTGTTAGGAGTGGCTTTATCACCAACAAAGTAGTTGCCAGGCAAAACCTTAGAAGAAGCTTAAGCGCCAGTGGTACGCCTTCTAGGACGTACGTCGTGCTGGTGGTAGTATCACGGGTGTTTCGATAGGTCCCATCGTGGTCGTCGAAAACCAAACGTAGGTGCGAAGAAAACCGGGTGAAAAAAAAACAAATGGATCGACTAGACAAATGGGTCACAGAGATTAGCAGAATAAAAGATTGTAAAGTGCTGAAGTTGGTGCAGATGCATTCCACTAGTTTATTGGCCATTAAGATAATTCACAATGTTAGGAAATAGACGATTTGGTGGACAGCCCCCACAAAGCAGTTGTACTCCATTGAGAAAATAGGGTTGATGCGCGTCAGCTGAACCAGCTTATCAGGAACAAGGTCAAATTGTAGAACCACTTCAAGTCGTCTCCAGTTACATTTACTCCAGTAGTCTTTCCGCCTGGTGCTATTGAACTGTTTAACGGGCTTCAACAAAGACCCTTAAGTGATAGCTGCTGTACAAAAGCGTTTGTGTATGTGGATCTGTGTGGGAGGTATGAATCCTTATGATTATTTATTTCCTTACCACCGCGATTGTTGAAACAAGCCGTCAAAATTGCAATTTTCATGATGACTGGTGTATGAACGGTGGCCAGTCCTCTGACTCCTCGATCGTTTTGGTGAGCTCCACTGTGATTCTTGCGTCGATCAAGTTGTGGTCGCTCCCTGGTGGGATATTTCAGTGATCGTTCCAATCGACTAAAACTGTTGTACCACAAAATAAACCGAGAATAGTTCACACGTAATAATACGGGTTTTTAAGGATGCGCTTGCGAATCTAGGATACGACAAGCAGTCTGATGTTATACAACTTATGTTTATCCTGTTCTGTTGCGTAGCTGTACATTTCTACCGCGCGTTGTGTAGAGTGCCCATTAGAATAGTAGGAGTATTCTGTAACCGTATCTAGACTGGTGCAGTGACAGTGGATTTCCTCAAATTCTTCTGACTAGTGTTGTTAAAGTCACGTGTATCTTGGACCGACATATATGCAATTCTTTAGGATCGAAAGTTTTATTAATCCGTGCACATAAACGTTCGAACGTCATGGGTGATCAGCTTGAAAAAGATCTGAACATCTCCGGGATTATCTATAAAGCTCGTATACGGACGTTGCACTTGTGCATGATAATGGGAGGTTTTGTAGCTAACAACTAGTAACGATCTTAGATTAAAAGACAAGAACTACGATACGTAGTTAAGACATCCAGAAGTAAAATATTTTGGTGGACGAAATAAAGTGACAGCTTGCTTTAGGGCAGCAACACTGACCGCTGTTTTAAAGAATACACGGTTGAATCTAGGTTACCGAAGTTGTTTCTACTAGTATATATATTCTCAAAAGCTAATGCTGTATTGATTTTGTTCCGATGTTGTATTGGGGGTCTTTGATGACTTCGTCTACTGGCGTAATTTCTTCAACTCGTAACTTCGTTGACGGAAAGCGATTCCGTCTAGTGCATTGATAAAGTGTGGTTAAAAATGGTTCACACCGTGTGTGTGTGTGTGTGCTGTCTTGTAAGAATTATTGGCGGTTCATCCACGTAGGATACCTATTAGTTCCCATTATTCTGGTTAACTTATGCCAAGTAAGATAGTTGTGCGAGTAACGCTGCAGCCTGAGTGGGTATATTAGGAATGTTCAGCTTTGTGGCGGATATTATCGTGTTATAAGAACGCGTAGTCTACTCAGTCCATGTCATCGCATACTGTTGAGAATAACTGCCAATAGTTGATTGAGACTGCAAGGGCGTCAGGGACTTTCATCGCCTGAAAACCCTGACTGCTGCTGTTGGTAGGTGTCGCCTCCCAAATTTCGAACGGTACAAACATTCGCGTTGTTGGCTGAAGACTGATGTATTGTCGATTCTCTTTAACGGTCATTCATTACTTTGTCCGTCTCCATATTACTGACAAAATCAATGAGCCTAACCATTAATGTACTCCACTAGATGTCATTTCCTGGAATTCGATCACACGTAGCATGAAAGTATCTAGTCCACATGTAGCCCAGCCTGTAGCGTGGCAACTGTTTATTGATGTGAATATCTGAAATTATAACGTTAAATTTCGAATGTCAGGAGTAATAATGGGTTATTTCACCAGTGGAACCAACATCTTTAAAGTAACGTACAACAGAGTACGGAATCAGTATTAATAATAAACAGTAGTTATTGCAGTGGAGTGTTTGGCGTGAGCTTTAGTGTCTCGGCATTCAGTCTTGTCAATGTCGCGAGCACATTACATCTCGATCGTTAAGTTTACGGAAGTGAACTCTAGAACGCTGGCTACATGGACGTGAATATTTGAACATCTTGATCTGTGTCGTTTAGACTTATGCAGTCCGTTGTTTCCAACACACGAATGGCACAGTACATCACAGCAGTTAGCGCGTCGTTACACGCCATAAATACACTACTGTTTGATTTCAGTTTTTGTTTATCACAACGACGGTGCTTGATTGTTTTTGTATTTTTTCGGAGGCAACTAGTCACGAAGTCCTTAACTCGTTTCCGTTCTTCACAGCGGTTCCCGGATGTGCGGATAGCTAGCTCATCTTTGGCAGACTTTTTGGAATACATATGGCCTCCTTTGTATCCCGACATAAGCCAGTAATGTTATGTAGTTGGCTTTTTCGCGCTCTGTTAACTGCAACCTGTCAACCGGAGTTGAAGGTTTTATACAAGAAAACTGATGGGCATTATATAACGTATAAAAACGTTTTGTTAAAATAATCAAGATGCAACGGAGGGCTTTCTTTGTTTGCAAATCACATTATTCAGTGATAACTACCATCTACCAATCCCATCAGTCATCTGGTTCTTGAACTCGCTGCATATGCGGTTGACTTGGTTCACGACGGTTGTCACTCTGACTGTATTTCGGTAACTGTCCTGTTTGCATGATGCTGCGCCATCCCATTACGTCTTGCATTTATTTTCTGTGGCACTAAGCTATCACACGTGCTGTTATTTTAATCACCCACTTTCTGGGATCTTTTTTTATTCAGATCGCAGTTTCGCGTAATTGGGGGTTCACCAAATGGCCTAGAACCGATTTCCAGGAGATGATGAAGAAGGGATCCCTCGTGTCAGATGGTGTTTGTGCGAAGTACCTTCCAGAACATGGTCCTCTTGTCAGGTGGAAACGCACAATGGCACAACTTGCTGGTGTTGCTGTCTAAAATAAATAGACTTGGTTTGATTTCGGAGTTTGTATTGATTTATTTTTTGACGATCCTCCAAGCCCATCAGTACTTACGGCTTGAGACTCTTAATCGCACTACCTTCTTGGTTCGTACTATTGCTGTCAGGGTGTCCGTGTGGATAGCAGATGCATGTATTCACTGGTCAGGTATCTGGTTTATTCACGTAGAGAATGCATAGAGGCCATCGATACCCCACCATTTTTTATTCAAGCGTGAGCAACATAAGATTTTTGTGCTTCACAGCGGCCCACTGGCGCTTATTTGGAATGTGTGGGAGTTCGGGATCGATAGCCGAGGTATAAAATCGCCAGTTTGGTCGTGTATTAACAGAGTATCCCACCACGCATAGGTTAGTATGGCCACTATCGTTCGAATGGAACACAAGACGGTTTGGCGACAACTCAGTCACAGACAGTGAACAGGTTGATCGCCCGGCAGTGGCAAGGATATGCACTACTGGTTATCTCTGCTTAGAGCGAAACTCGAGTCTAGTGATTCCTTTCGAAAGGACCGACTTGAATGTGTATGGGAATGCGACAGTTACAATCAATTGTGGGTGATGTTCAACTTGAAATAAACCAAATCTCCGACTACTCACCAGTAGTGGTTTGTATATGCCCCTCAACCTAACGGTGCCACTCCGTGCGTGCGAGTGGTTGGAAGCATGTGTATTGGAATATCTGAGTACGGTTTACATCCACCTTAGCACTTTTCACAACCATGGGTTAACCGCTATCACTGTCATCCAGTGCCGCTCTTCAGATAATTGCTTCTTTATCGTCGAGCGTAACGTAAGTTGGCAAACATTCTCCGAACTTAATGAATGTGGACCTCGTTTTCTATAGCGCCATTTATGTAGCTTTCTGAGTACTGGAAGCCCTTTAATCCAGTTGGCAGAGTCACTCTCTGAAACTCCCTATCGCGGAGTGCTTAGTCGTCCTAAAGGCAATTTACTTTCAGACCTGGGGTAGATCAGTGCTTGTGGCGCCTTGTTTCAAGTGGGGTATGACGAGGTTTTCTGGTCTCTTTTCCTGTTTAACCATAGGGGGAATTAGTTTGACCCCAGAAATTTCTGGGGTCTGGCCTCCATTGTACTTCGTAGACTCATTGCAGCTCGGGAGTTGTACATTAGAGAAGAACAGGCAGGGTTTCGTCCTGGCCGGGTATGTATAGATCATGTGTCTACCCTTCGTCAAATTTTGGAGCAGCACCATGTATACCGCCGGCCAACAATTGCCATATTTCTCGACTATAAAGGTGCGTTCGATTCGGTGGGTCGATCTGCACTTTCAGATTCACTTAAATGCACAGATGTACCGACCAAGTATGTGAACATACTGTCGGCGCTTTACTCCCATACTTCTGCTCAGGTTAGGGTTTACGGTGAGCTGTCTGACAGTTTCAGCACCATGAGCGGCATACATCAAGACTGTCCCCTTTCACCATTTTTGTTCAATTTCGTCATGAACGAAATAATGGAGGACTGTCTGCGGCACTCAAATGATGCCGGTGTGGACCTCCTACCTGGTGAAAGGCTGACTGCTCTTGATTATGCTGACAATAAGGTGTCGCTGTCTGACAACTTTCAAGCGGCACAAACAATGTTGGACGCAATTTCGCGTTCTGCTAAGTACTTCGGAATGCGTTTCTAAGCCTCAAAATGCAAAGTGCTTCTGCAAGATTGCTGTGAGTACGTAGGTTTATTGTTAGATGATGAAGTCATGGAGGTTACTGACTGATTTGTATACCTGGGAAGCTGCATCAGCGGCGTCGGCGGAGGTGTAGGGAATGAAATAGAGGCGCGTATTTCTAAGGCTAGGGCGGTGTTCACTAACCTGCGGCACTTATTTAGACAGAAAGGTATCTCTCTGAAGTTTAAGAGTCACGTATATCAGACAACAGTTAGGGCTTTATTATTTTATGGCAGCCAAACCTGGCCCATCAGTATAGAAGACGTGGACCGTCTTTAGGTATTTGACCACCGATGTCTGCATTCAATCGCCTGTATCGGGTGGCATCAACGAGTAAGCAACGAGGAGATTCGGAATCGGGTGTTTCGTACTGATTATAAAACGTTTGCACAGACTTAGAAGATTAGGTCATGTACTGAGGATGCCAGCTAGTCGTTTGCCACACCGAACACTGTTTGCCGACGCTGCGGCCGATAAGCGCAAGGTGCGAGGTGGACAGATGATGACCTGGCGTAGATAAATGAAATCGTTCACGAAGGGGTTGGTTATAGTAGACAGAGTTCGTCTCCTAAGCTAGGGCCTTCGCGACTCACAGAGTCGGTGGCTAGAGACGTTAAGTGAGATGTTGGCTAGTCGTGCTCAGTGGCATGAATATTGTCGTTGTTTGTCCGAGTTGTCTGTGGAGTGAATGCACTTAATGACGCGGGGCAGTGAAAGCCGTAAGGAAGGTGTCTTGCTGATGACGCCTTGTTTTCACTTACAGCTCGGTTGTTTGTTTGCAAGGTGTAGGTGCCTTGATGTTGTATGTTTGAATGTAGACATAGCTATTTTTAGTGATTAGGTTCCCTCTCCTCTCTCTTTTTTCTCCTCTCTTCCTAAACAGGGTTTGTTCTTCTTTTTCATGATCGTGTGGCAGTTAAGCATCAATGTGAACCACTGATGTATTGCTGTCTATGATGGTGGTGAATATATGTACAGCGCAACCTTCTAAGTTTGTGCCTATCTAAAAGTTCAGCGAATGAACCCGTTTGTTACTCACTACCAGCTTTCCACTTAATAACCTAATCATTACTTGCCCCGCTAGTGTTGCTCGACGTGAACGATCGAACGCAGACATTGGTGGTCAGGTATTTGAAGGTGGCTTACGTCTTCCGCTTTAAGTGTTGAAGTTTCGCATCGGCGATCTTGTATGGCTCTTACAATCGCTTTGTATGCCCGACTATTAAGCTTTCAGAATGATGTCGGTCTGTCGCCAGAGGTGTTCTAGATCAGCGAACACCGTTCTTGTCTTGAAGATAATGGCAACGGTACCTTCGTCGTTGCTGATGTAACTTCTTGTGTATAAAACTGTTCAGCGACCTCGATAACTACTACCAAACAATTAATCCAAGTTATCACGCAATCTTCAAGAAGGGCTACACATTGAGACTGTAAAACGCACTTTGAAGTACTTTGGACAACTCGAGATAACTCGCGACATTGCCTAAGTTGGTTGAATCTTATAACATAGCCACACCTTGTGGTTAGCATAGTCAAACAGCGTATGTCTCATGTATCTAATTCAGAAAGGAAGTCCTGTGCGCCTTCTCAAATCGCAGGAGAATTATTGACTAACCTGAGAAATTAAGGGTCATTGCCATGGACTATAGTCCATTAAGTCGACACGTCAATTGTGGCTCATTTTGTGATTTACTGCGCCTTCTCGAATTTCTTCAGTATCCATGCCTTTATTTCTGAGCGATCATGGCATTCTATCCTTGTAATCTTTTGTTTTAATTTAACCTGTCTGTCTGGCGGCCTTCCATCTGCCCATATTTGTGTGCTTCCGTTTCTTCAACCGGATAGCCAGAACACATCGGTGCTAGTTGTGTGTGTCACAATCCTGTGACCCATCCACCACACATTTGATAATTCCTACCCTCCATCGAGGCAGAGAGAACAAATATATTGCGATATGTTAACATTTCATTTACTCTCATCAGTCACAAACGTAAAACATATCAGTTATTTACATCATACTGATAAAGACAAAACAAAGAATAGACACGCCTACTAGCAAACCAAGTATTGTGTAGTAAGCACCATGGCAATCCGATGGATTACTTCAACCACTTCTTTGCACCTAACGTCGGCTGGTAAATTCGGATAAGCATAGTTTCGCAGAGAGCCAGTAACTTCGGGTTTCGATTATGCAACGGTATCTTGAATGTGTTTAATGGGTCAACCTCGTGACCTATTGTCATGAGGTGTTTAGCTATCGATGAAGTTGGATTTCGAACAGTCGGTTCACCAAATTCATGCTGGTGCGTCATCCTTTTTCGTGGGACGGTTGATTTTTAATGTGATTTTATCCTTAATCAGAACTGTGGTGTATAGGTGATCCACTTGAATATCTTAATGATCTTATTTTAATGTGCACAAAAACATTCGTTTCCATTTTGAGAGACTTGCATACAAACAGATAGACAGAAATGCTATGGTTAATCTGTTAGTATCATCACCAGCGGACATTCTCTTAGGAACGATTGGGCGCAAATTCCGGAATCCTATAAGCAATTAGCTATTGTGTAAACGATACGTTCTGATGCGTATTTCAACCTTCTCAATACTATTCACCCCAATCTATCTTGAATCGAACATTTTGGATGTACTCATTACTAGACGTGCGGATGGCACGTTGCTGTGCTCAGTTGACCACAAAGCGACATGGGATGATCACTATCTTCAGTTTGCCAGCTTTGTTCCTACTGCATACAAGCGGGGTTTGGTCAAATCACTTTCACAGTCAGGTGTATTTTTACGACCGACGAATTGCAGGCAGAACAAGGTTTGCTGAGAAAAAGTTTGCTGACAGAAGGATACCCCGAGAAATCTATGGAGGCACATATTGAAATAAATAAGAGCACCGAACCTATACTTACGGCTCAAAAGAAGGATATGTTCCTGTTTTCGCTATTCACATGTGACCATCTAACCAACAATATCGTGCACAAACTAAAGTTTACTCTGGCTCGAGCGTATGAGACTACACAGTTGCGCCCGATTTATACGTGAAATAATCCAACAAGTCATATTCATTAATACTTGTCTCACGGGAAAGATAGCAGTCTATTGAGGAGTGTTAGTGTGTGTATGAGGGGATGATACTTGTGCTGGTAGTGTTAAATGGTTCACGTTTGACCGGTTTTCGCCTGGTTTTGAGATGGATTAGTGGCCTCTGTACCTACAAGCACGAATCAGAGTTTGATGGCAACGACTCTAAGCACTTATAAGAGTCGCGTTCTGACCAATATGTAGTGGACTTGGCGGACTTTATGAATGTTCTTGAATGCTTCTCCCAATTTATTACGTTAGCTAGTGTCAGTCCTGTGGGACCTGACTGCGCTTGAATTAGACTCAACTGATCCACTGTTATGCCATTTCGGAAGTCGTTCACAAATCTTTTCCGATAGCCGCTTTTTGGTTCTCCCAGCATAACCTGCTTGAAAACAACAGATGGGAGAGTAGATATCGAAGGATGAAGAGAGCTTGTAAAGAATATTCTTAAGGCGTTACACTAGTACCGGATAGAAGTTGAATGATATGAAAAGTCATGCTACAGGATAGGCAACTGCGACTGCTTTCGATATGACAGATAAAAGTCGGTTTTCTGTCAGCCTTTTGAATGAGTTCACATTTCGTATTGCTGTGAAAATGTTTATCCACGAGCCTCTCAAAGCATCCATTTTCAAAAAAAACGTTTTACAAGTATATTTCACCTCGTTTTGGGACTTATGCATTGTGTAGACCTTCCGCGCCCTGTTTACCAAACAACAAACCAAAGTTTTTATCTGCTTCGGGGAGACAAAACCGTGGAATTTTGTTGAACAATACACGCTTTTCTTTTGATGAATAACCTTCGAGTTTATACCAGCCTGACAGAGAAGCGATGCCACATCTAGGTTTGGTAGACTGTTATCATGTTCGAGTTTGACGGTAAACTTTATATGCTTTAGTAGAACCATCTAACACGATCTGGATGTCATCATTGTTTGTGATATCAGTCAAAAATATCTTCCAGTAAGCGCTTGTTTACCTTGTATTTAGTGGCGATGTGATGTTTTATCTCTCAGATTTTTGAACCCCCGAGTTATCTGATATTACCAGCAACGTTATATTACTGTAATCAGTTTTTTCTTGTCAAGTAAAACTAACCCTCTCTTTTGCCAGACTTCTTAATTACAATATTGTGGTTTGTTCACAATTCTTATAACGTTCAGGTGTTCCCACTGCAGGAAACTACCGTTCAGTTTGTTAATCAAATAAGCGTAGTATATGTTTACAAGATTAAACTTACAGTACTCAGCATTACATTCTGTCGATGGACTGAATCCATCTGGTTGAGCGTGTAGACCTTCAGTTTAAACTGTCGTGTGTATTTCAGATAGCAAAATTTCGACCCGTGTGATAGCAACTTTAACATAGTATGTCTCAGCATTACAGAGAAACAATTGTGAACACACCGTTCTAGTTCACATGACTCCACTCCATGAGACAGTTACTGATTTGTGCTACTTGTTTTATTATTCCGTATAGAAATCGCGTATACTTTATATAATCGTAAAAGCCTGATGAAAATGATCGAAGACGGCTGTTTGACCATTTGACTTTTTATGAATTCTACAAGAAGCTGGACAGGAGTGAGTACACTGATAACATCGATCAATAATGCATAATTGAGTGACACAGCTTGGCTTTTGACTCGCATTAGACAGAAAGAAAACCGCCGCACGGTTTGCATAGAATTCTTGGACGGACCAAGGCTGTTAATAAAAACTGCAATAATGATGAACAGCCAGTCAACTGAGGATGAATGTTGCCACACTGAAATAGTGGTACACAATAGAAAAAACCTGACCTCTGTTCTTACTGTGTGTTTGGGCGAACCCTGGAGGTCTGAACGAACTAATTAGTGTAATGTATTCGTTAAGGGGACGTTTCGTTTCTTCTAGTCAAACGAGACCAGTGCAACTAGGAACACTAATCAGAGGTCTAGATGAACAAGGTGCAAGGTGGGCGCTTGTTTAATACAATTTTAACTGATGAGTAATAGGGAATTTCGTTCTATGTACGTTGGTCATCACTCACAATTGGTCGCAGCTGTCCCATTCCCACAGACTTTACAGTCAACTCCTCTAGAAAAGAAGCACTAGATTGAAGTTTCATTCTTGTTAGGACCCGTCAGTAATGCATACCCATGCCACATCCAGAACAAGAACCATGTTGACCACCGTGCTATTGACCTCACCTTAGGTACGACTGGGTAATCACACATAAACGCCCAACCACATTCGCTTGTAGTTATTAATTTAGTCAAACAAAAAGAAAAACCACGTGCGATGGTGGACAGGGATGTTTTTTGGTCTCATTGATGATCTCGAAACTTAATAAAGTTTGCTGTACGTGTGTTGCACTTTACCCGGAAGCTGTCTGATATGCTGACGCCTATACTCATAAGTGTTTCAGGTACCCTTGGGATATAAACTCAGACGTTGATTGTGTGAAAAAAAACTAGCAAAATATTAATCAACGTTTTACGTCGGTTGATTATTGTTGTGTCAGCCGAAAAACCAATGGATGTTGCCGTGTGTTGCTGTCACCTAGTTGAGGTCTAATGTCTGTCGTTTGTCACTGCCAGTAAGAATACATTTGATTGAGGTCAAGTTAGATATCGTGATTGGACGAACTTCTCAACAGCTAAAGAGGAACTAAATGAACTAACTGCAATCGTTTCATCTGTTAACCATGACAAAAATTTTGAAACACCTGTTGGTTTTCTTATCTATTTGCTGGGAATTTCCACATTATTTGGATTAATCAGTTTTTTTGATGTGGAAAACTGGCTTTGAATTTGACTGAGATCGGAGGCAGTTGCATTCGAACTACGGAACACTTTGTAGACTATCCTGGTAGTGTTTAGTTCACGGAATTACAGATCGCGATCTAAAACTTTTGTGGTGCTACTTACGATCTACAAAGATTCTTGGTATCTTGTGCTGAGTGCGACTGAAAGTATTCTGACAACGGATAAATTCACACCGTGTGAATTTCACAAAATGATTGAATAAGAAAGCGATTATAAGATGAGGTTATGGAACAGCCGATAGAAGACGTGGAAAGTACTCACAATTCTTCAGTTTTGTTGCTGAAATGTGTCATTTTAAATCATCTGTTCTGAGTAGGTTTCTAACGTTTAAGATATATAACACGAATTAGATTCAGTCCTACTTATTTTCCGTAGGTTATTGCAATAATTTGTTCACACTAGTCTATTTATTTTCGGATTACTAACAGTTAGTGAATGAGTTGGCTTATCAGGGGGGGGGACAGGACAGCAATGGTTTTAACCGAAGAGGAAGAACTTGAAGCTAAACCTCACGTATCCCACGCCGACCATGAGCTGCGGAATGCGTGTGTATTTGGCTCTCTCTTCGCCTTCACGTTACAATCCAGCAGAAGTGCTCATATTTACAATGTTTTTTCAAGCGCATGCTATTCGGTGGTGAAACTACCGAAAGCATCGGACAATATAGATGTGTTTTGAATTAATATAGTCCATGAAGTATGTATGTCTAAAATAGAGAATAGCAAAACAGCTTTATACTCACATGCATCCCTATTGCATAGTAATGTTATGTAATTGATCTGACAAGTGACTTGAATCTGTTGGTTACTGCAGCAATTCATCTATACAACGCACAATTTTTAACCATCTAGGTTTGCGATTTGGTCGTTTTTGGAGAAGAGAGAGATTACCAAGTTCACGTTGCCAAGTGATGAGGCTTGTCAGTTATTAACGGTGATTGTTAAGCCTATACGTTTATGTAGAAATTGGTTATTTCCTGTCTACAAGCACTGCTGCAAGGTTCATTCGTGCATCCAGCTCTTCAAATGGACTCATAGACGATTGTTCCCTGTTTTAAAGCTTATCCTCTGTTTGCTTTTACGACGGACGAACTGATTCAATTATATTACGACATAGAACAGGAGGCGCGGGTGTAATCGTGCGCTATGTATGGTCAAATATGTGCAGTTATGTAGAGCAAATGTAGGAGATCGTTTTGGTGACCGACACAGAGCTTCAAATACAGCGTTGGAGTTTGGGAGATGATCTTTCAAAAGGTAACAGGTCATTGAGAAATCTCAGGGAGCCGAATATAAGCAACTTTTGTCGTGTTGTCATTGCAATGGACTGTTCTCACCAGGAAAAAGATAAATGAAAATACGTTCGCTAACAAAAACACAATTTTAACTACTCACAGGTATCCGCACTCGTTGCCATTTATACAGAGCGCGTTTACTCGATGAAGCGTTCCGTGCAAAAAACGTTGCTGATCGTCGCTCATTGGTTACAACACTGGAGGCCTAAGGATGTCCCTGGTTTTGACGTGTTTTTAATTCGCGCTATGCTACTCATTAACGTTGTTGAGTAGTATGCCTTAAAAGGGGTAGGATTACCTGTCAGCAGGATCCGGTTAAAACACCGAGGTAAGTGTTTTCGATTCGGCGAAAGCACTACGTTGACTACTAATATTTTGAAGTTACTGGCATCAACACGGTCTAAAATAACAGTTTCACGATAAACATGAGTCATGGGAGACAGCAATACGCACTTGGAAGCTACTTTTCCTGGCACTCCAGCGTCTGTGGTTCATAAGATTTGTTTGTGGTAACTAAAGTCGATCAAGAGATTGACATCTCAGCCTCTGCTTTTCATTCTAGTTACCACAACACCAATATTATGGAATATTACCTTGATAATGTTTAATACGATCACCTAGTACCGAAACTCTCCCTGACTTATTTCTCAGAATAGAGAATTGCAACGCTAAACTCTCACACATGAAGTTTACATCTGACATGGATTGGTTGTAACCGGACAAAACAATTACTTGCTCACCTTTTAAACCACTTCAGTATGTGGGGGCGGGAGCTGCAGATCGACTTGATCCTGAAGGCTGTAAGCCCCGTACTGAGCAAGGGTTATGCGTAGCCAGTTTGGTCAGCTGAGAGATCATACTGAAATGGGCGGTCATGCTGGGAAAGGCTCAGCTACCAAAGTTTTGATAGAAAGGGAGCATTGTAAAGCAAAACCTACCGTTACTCGAAGAAGAAGGAAACAGAATTTCCCCGAAAGGTACGCGGACTTGATGTGTAAAACTACCCGTAGGGTATAAGGATGTCGAGGTTGTTGCGTTGAACTCCAAATGAGGCGTCTCTTCTGTGTTTGAGTTACAGAGGCCGTGCTTGATAATTGCATATATACGGGCTGTGAATGATGCATAAACGTCATCCTCAGCACCATCGTCTACTTCATACCTCAGATTTCAGGTCTCGTGAAGTTCAAATGGAATTGGAACGCGTGTAATGTGCCAGCGTTCAGATTAACTGGTGCTGTTTCTGTCTCGGTACATAGACCTAAAAGATGTATTGAGACGTACTCCTTTTTGGACAGTCGATCTGACACAACTCTGGTTCGCGAAGCCATGATAACCGTCTCTACCATGAGTTCACCCCCTACTTCTGTGTGGTTTAATAATTTGGTCAGAATACCAAAGTTCTGTGATTGATACAAACCTAATTTGGCGATTCCGGACTAATCCACACAGAAAGCAAACGTTCCATGCAAGCCTTCCTCATTTCTACCCCGGCCCCTTCAGTGCCTACGGAAACACGAAGATGGTCACATTTGCAGAAAGTATTGAACAGGAAAATGCCAAAAAGGGAGATGTCACTATCCCTACTAGGTGTAGCGTAAGCTACGGCTTGACAATAGCATTTAGGATCACTCAGCCGACCAAGATCAGAAAGAATAAAGAAAAGAATTACATAGCTGTGAACACGTTTACGCGTTTAATACGTGACACCGATCATCTGGATGACTTCGATGGTGATTATTTGATGTTTCAGTTGAACCCATAGGTCTTCATTACTGTATTCATCTAGGCGGTACACCGTAAACATAGTTGCCTCAGGATAATATACTTCCCAGCGCATGTCACTTGTGCTACCTGAGGATCCTAAACTACTACATCTTATGCTCAACTATATGTGACCCTTTCCCGTGATGATGTGTGCAAAGTAGTAGCCAATCGGTTAATGGTTATCACTCTTTAGTTAAAATAGAGCAGTATCAATCAGTTTCTGCAGGATTTGTGTTTAACTTCTAAAGAGAATGTTGTATTGTAATCACCCAGAGGACGGTTTCCTAACCTGAATAAGATATCGTGTTCAACGGTACTCATCATCATCGCCTTCAGTTTTGAATCATAATACTAATGAGTCTGACAATGGTCTGCTTAATACCAGAATAATAAGTGAGTAACAATACAGAAAGAAGAGAAATGGTGAGAAAGGACGAACAAAAACGCTGGAGATTCAGGAAAAGAAAAAAAGCAAACAGCTTTGCGAATACAAGCTTGCTATTTAATGCTACAGGCTGTCACGCCGGAGACTGTTTTCAGCCAGCAACTTGGGCAGTCGTAAGCTGCTAAACAGGATAAACGACGCTTACTAACCTTGTTCAGTGGAATGGTCAAAGCTTTCGTAGCACGTGACTACGTTATCGCCTGATCACCATGCGGTTTTTCTTCAACCATCAGCAACTACACTGGACAATGCGTTACTCGACAGACGTTCTTTAACAAACAGATTACATAACTCAACCAACAAAAGCTACGCATTCTCACTATCTCGGTTATCGGTCATGAAATTGCATTCTTCTAAAACACGCACTGACGGACTGTTGCGTTGCTTTCAAAATCAGTCCATTTGATGCTGGTTAACTGGTAGAGACAACAGTGACGAAATACTGCGAGTCCCTATGCGTCTTCCGCACGAATGGGACAAGTCTTCGATCCACAGGAGAAGCTGAGTTTACACGAGTATTGTAAACTCTCCCATTAATTGGTAAGTCTTAGGAATTTCACAAGTGATGGAGATTAGTGAATGCACTGTAAGTTTTCGCAGTTCTTGTGAACACTTCGATAACACAACTGATGAGATGGCACTACCCGGGTAGGTACGGTCCACTGCAATCTTCACTTATTAACAAATGTAAGAATAGAACTAACCCAAACGTTGTAACAACACTACACTTCGAGGACGCAGAGTACTCACCATACATACCAGCCATAACACTACCAACTACGGCATGTTCTGCATGTTACCTTCAGATGAACTAATCAATACAGTACTGACCATATCTTCAATATCAATCAGCCCACTACTTGGTAGAAGTTCCATTGCGAGATTCTCAGGACTTCTAAGAGCTCCCTTTAGAGTGTCGTCCATCAAATGGTTGAAAATAACGGGAGAGATTTGACGCCCCTGTCGAATGACAGTTGAAGTGATGAACGCCCGAGATAATTACCTACAAGTGCAACCTTTGCGGAAATGGGTACACATTGACTGGAGTAGAGTGACAAACTTTACAAAGACTCCCCTACGGTGGAGAAAACCTTTAGAGAGCCTGGTGGGCAGCCGCCTACACGTGCTCATTAGATCCAAAAATACCAGAATCGTTTTCTGAGACAAACGAATGACATCTGTTTCTAGATCAATAGATAAAATAATGTGATTATTTCTGAAATAATATTTATTCGACGTTCAGGGTGTAGATGACAGAAGAAAAAATCATAAATACACCGGTGCTTTAACCGTCCGTGGAATGGCGACAATTTCTGGTGTCAGTGACAGATGGCGAGAACAACGTTTACGTTCGCATGAGACATTAGTCAGTCATTGATGCTGTGGATTTGGTTTATGACTGAACAGTTCACGTAAGTGTCTGAGTTCCTGATAATCTGACAAGCTAGATAGCTACTGGACAATTCGTGAAAAGTTCATGTTAGCCAGGACCGGGGGTCAAAAGCCTCGTGCTATTGATTTTTTCAAATGTTCTTATGTGTTCATTCACTAACGATCAGATGGCGCCTTGGCTGCGACCACCGCTCACTGCAACAGTAATTAAGAGTAATCCTGAAGGAACATTTTATAGAAATGAAAAAAATGAACAAAAGTTTGTTAACAACAAGAACTGGTAACAATATTAGTAGATACTGGCATACCCGTCGACGAGCTGGCGTTTTCAACTGGCTGTCTAAGTGTTTGCTAACGTTCAGCTCATCAAATAATATACATCAACTTTATTCAACGAAACAAACGGAGATTCTTGTTTTGTTATCGAATCTTTGCCCGCGGTTTTATACAAGCCCTAGTGGTTTCGGTGAGTAAGGCTGGATACGGTAAACCTTCAGGTGGCACACGGAACATCTGACTCATAAACATTGTAGACCGTGCAATTTTGTCTCCCAACCAACTTATTGTGTGTCTGAAAATTTACGAACCTACACTCCACTATGATTGTAAGGGTCAACTTTATTCGTATAGAACGTTCAAGTGTTACTGTATGTGCAAAAGTCTGAAAATCGTAACCGGTCAATCGTCGACCTGGAAGTCGTTTATGATGAGGTGATTAATATAGATGGCAACATTTGTATCTACTAGAAAAACTAGTCAGCTTGTGTCCAACTAAGCAACTGGATACTTATCTTTCGGACTCAAAAATCAGATACTCATTTATAATTATTACATCATGGTAGTGCAGTGAAGATGAGCGATCGTATTATACTACTCATACCGCTGCCATTCAGTAGTAGGCGCAGAGCGCATAGTTTGACATCGTACAAGCCACAGGAAGAATGCAGGAAGGATCATCAAGGTGCACCATCGCCCATGATGGTCCCTGCTACTTAATCGAACTGAGCATTGACGTCTGTGACAGCCGAGACGGTCTGGGGCCGAATACCGCGTACAAATGAGTGGTTTTGTGTCCGGTTTTGTTTAAATGCTTAAACCATGTATCGTTTTGTCGAATAAACAACCCTTGTGCCATCCGCGTTCTTGGATCACAACAGTACTACTCAGTGTGAATGGGCTTACAAATGAGCACATTTCATTAAATTGACCGAGTGAAAAGTGTTGTAGAATTTTGCGCGTTGCCCTTCCCGCTGACTATGATGCAGTTCATTTCGTACATTTTCTCAAACGTTCTTACTGTTTTCAAATACAAAATTCTCTAGTCTGTTCATGCACTATAATAATACCAGTTTGGTAACAGGCTCATTCTTAAGAGCCTACTCAGTATTTTTTCGTAGCATTTTGACGATCTGCTGTTATCTTTAGTTAGTCACGTCGTGAAAGGTACTCTGCTTTGAAGAAAGTATCAACCCGTCAGCAACGTTGCATGTGTTCAGAAACGCGCCACTTACGTCTCTCCCTTTCAGTGCAATCGGCATATGTCTGACGCTGAAGCCAAACTTATGGAGCGACCCTTTCGATGTTTAGTTTTCTGTGCTCCTCTTGTAAAGTAAGATGGCACTTGGTTGACGGGAATAGATATGCAGATATTTTGACAATATTAACGCTGTCTCATTTATCAACTGTGGTACCCTAGGTGCTCGCCCTGTTCGACAGGGTTAGTGAACATTCTGGGTGTTTCATTCTCGAGGTCACAACAACGTACCACTGTCACGCAGTGGGTGTAATCCTGGTTATGCATGATTGATTTCATGTGGCACTACGACAGGTTTATCGACGATTTCTCGGAAGAAAATTACGAACTTCACTAGGCTAGTAAAGTGAAGTCAAACACAGTATATCCAGAAACTACAAGTAACGTAATAGGATGGATGACAAGTTAATGTTGAACGCAAATTAAAATATGACAGAGTGAAACTTTTCTTTTGTAACCGATGGAATTTTTATGTCAGCGGCGTGGAAAAGCCCGATATGTTTGTAAAATTATCCGGTCAGCCGTCTCGCGTAAGTCTGACCACTACACTTTGGGAGAAAACTTTGTGGTTATAAACGCTGTAATCTGTGTATAGGGAAGAACTCAAACCACAATGGACCAGAACTGTGGTCTGTGGTCGTATCTGAGTGTTGTTCATTCTAGGCCTATAAATTACCATAGAAATTGTACGGAATCACGCCAAAGTGGTCTTTATAGAGCAGTGGTTATTTGGGAGCTTAACAGGTATTATTGAGTACGAATAATTCACCCACATATCAAATGCTCCCAACATAGATATTGGACCCATAAGGTGGTACCGAGAGAGTAGTATATAACACTCAAGTATCCTCTTATTTACACGACTGGGAACAAACGTGAGAAACAGCTCACAAATATCTCTCACATTAAGCTGATGATACTTCAACGAATACGGCTTAACTTTAATCACGCGGTCAGGCTGGAATGATGGCTGCGCGCTGAATAGTGTAGATTTATTTTGAATTATATACTTCTGATGAGTATTAGAGGATTTTAGTCTTCATACAAACTGAACATCACTACCACCCATCGGTAATCAAAATATCGTTCTTCAAATTGATAATTTCTGTGAGTTCAGTTTATAGGGAAGTCATAATCGAGGGGTCATCGATTGAAGTTAACAGGACAGTTACTGTCTCCCCTCGGGGCAGTCGGACAACCTGATCATTACGCACAAACGAAAGTAGCTGGGCGTTCATGTATGATAATTCAGTTGAGCCCAATGTGAGTTCAGTGGCGCAGAACTGCTTCATAAAAGTGTTGCCGGAGTTCTAGTCCCGGTCGCGGTAAGGATATGCAATATTGATCAGCTCTAATGAGAGTGAAACTCGAGCCCAGTGCTTCTTTTTGAAACGGATAGAATGGAAAGTCTATGGGAATGTGACAGCCGCGATCAATTGTAGATGATGTCCAAATTACATATTTTTGATAATATTTCACCAGTTTTCTGTCGCTATTCAGCCTGTAATCAACATCTGCAAAACCAACAGATGCTTGCCAGTTTCGAGACAAAAGGACACTCGTTTTCTAGTCTGGTCAGTCAAATCTGGTGGATCTGATTTAGATTGTGTGTAACAGACGTGTGTCACTGTGAAGCAGTCGTCAATCCGGTGAAATGTCAATTATGTTTTGTGCACCTGTTGCAGCTATCCATTGTTCAGGCTAACCCGAGAATCTTAAACGGTTGGGTTTCACGGATTGAGCAGTGTGCCATTTCAGAAGAAAAACGCGGTAAACCGTGTAACTTCAGTCTGAGTATTTCCTTACATCGATGTGAATCCTTGTTTGCTGGTCAAGTGGCTTCAGCATGAAAACTGGACGATTTCTGATGTCCAGTACTGTGTGAATAATACTGTACATTGTCTGCGCGAATATTGAGTGCACTCGAAATTTAAGGTACTATATATTTTGATGTGCACTGCCTAAAGCTACTCAGTCAGCAGTAACTCCTATGCAGAAATCGGAAAACGATCATGGTATTCTCGTTAGGTTTCGGCCTACCAGTTCTGCTGTTTCTGTTCGTCTGTGAGTTAAAGCTATCTAAAGAGTTTCCGCTTGGTAAGTCAGTAGCCCCATCATACGTTCTTAATTTTGCCTCCATTACTGTCTTGGGTTGGTGGTAATTCGTTTTTCCATGGATCTCCCCAGTTCTCCTAAGTTAACCAAATTTTGTTGAGAACAGTCATCAAAGCTTGGTAACCAAATACCTCCACTTGTTAAGAAGTAAGAACTAGGTTTCAATTTTATATGCACTAATGAATGTCATAGCTTATGCGTGCGTACGAATCAAGAAGTCGACGAATATGCAGACTGAACGGAAAATATGCAGTCACAAGAATCTTGTAGTGACTGTGAAATAGATGAATGCTTAACTAATGTCTTGTTGACGCAAACTTTTTTTATGAGGTTTCTCTAAACGGAGGATTTACAGGCGGACGAGATTAGCTGAGTTTACTGGAACATACTTATCGTTGTTGAGACAAGCAACCACGCAGCGTTCAATATGTTTGATATTGAGAGATCTGATTGAACATTTTATTCCACTGAATGAGCGATTTAGGACAATCGTAATAATCGGAGAGGCAGCCTCTCGCACTTGAAGAAATGATGTGGTACCAACCTGATAAATAGGCCAACAGGGCCCAATTGGAAATTTTGTTCCTCTCATACTTCGTATTTCTAGTCTGTACACCAAAACTTCAGTTAGTACTCCATAACTAAGGCTTAAAACTAGGTATATGGTAGTTATGGAATAAAGACTGGCTAACTCTAACTATTGTTGTATCAATCGACTTTACTGTAAGAAACGTTAGTCTTATATAACTTATAATTCCGCGGCTGTTGAAGATGGAAGATTTTGTTGGAAAACGCCTGAAGTTCACCTAACTAACAACCATCTTCATGTTATCTAGTAAACATGGATGCAAAAACAAAATTCTGGATATACTGTCAACATTGTTAACTCATCTGGTAACACCCTGCAAAAATATCTGTTCAGTAACTATTTCCTCAAAAGGCGGCAACAATAGGCGCTGACGTCCAAATAGACATTTCAACAACTTGAATGCATTTTCTGTGAATGATATTGGTTCAAATTTCAAACTCACTTCAGAATGGAATGTAAATTTTTATCAACCAAACTGTTGTTAAATCGATTTCGTTAGGAGGTGCTTCAGTTAAAATCCATATAGTTAAACATGCTAGACAGATTATTGTATGCCGAATTAATAGTCAGTCACTTGGCAGATTTGCCACTAATGAAAATATCCGAAAATGAAAAATCCGGACTCTGTCTGAATCTAAAGCGGAATTAAGGTCCACATATCCCCACGTGACAGATGTCCTCATTTAAGGTATAAAGCTCTGCCAGGAACTGCCCACATTAATGTTGCGACTGCACACCCGAATCATTATTCCTCTAATGTCCGCCGAGTTGTCTAGGGAACTGGCTGTCAGGATGACGTTACATCGAACACTGTCGTTTAACAACAGTGCTGTTGAGGATCGAAGTAATATTACTACTAACAAGTTTGTCGCATATTTAACCTTGGCTGGCACATATGCAGCGCTCGGCAGGCTTTTTCAGCGTACACCATCTTCGACTGGGTTTATAACGCCATAAGATGCCACTTTATACTTTGTCCCACGAGTACTCGTACGATGATAATTCTGTTCGATGGTCTGGGTACACCTTTGCATCTACTGAGCTGACACATGAAGGCATAAATACCAACATGTGGGTAACATTTGTATTAAAGCACGATTCTGCCCTCTTTAAAAGGCGTGTAAACTACACATGGCTGTTTCCGATGTAGAAACATGGGTTGATAAGTAAATGTTTGACCAGATTAAAACGTTCATTGAAAAATATAGTGCACATTTTTCGATCAGCTAACATCTATACCTTGGTATGATATTATGTAATGTGAAAATCTGACCAAGCCACATTGCACAGGTAACGAAATTTCTATTAAGACAGATACGTGGGGTGCAACGACCTAGTGCATTTGGATTCGTATTTAACCCGTAACCCCCTTCTCCTGTCCAGGTCACACTCAATCCGTTCAAAGTTTGCTTTGAATTGGGCACAGTTTACTTCTGAGCGTTAGTTGTATGAGCTTATGATATCTTCATTGTTTGGTTCATAAATATATATGAAGCAAGAATCTACTGGTTTAAATTCTCCCAGAGAAAATACTTCAATTAACGCTTACGCCAACGCCTTTATCTACACGTGAAACCGTTGGATGAATCTTTCGATGAAAGGTCGAAGAATGATCGGAATACCTCCGTCGTATGTTCAACAGACGACGCTGTAGTAAGGATGTTTTTCTTAATCAATTAATCATACGACTATTTGTTGATTTGGCTAGGTCCAGAGAAAATAACACGTAACCAACTATTCACTGAGGAGGCCAATGCTGGTCGGAGAAGACGAGAGCAGCCGATGAGCGTTACATTTGGTAGGTTAGGTTAACAGTTAGAAAACAGTATGCATTAACGTAGATAATGTCAAGGAGACTTTTATTTCGGAAGTGGATACACAAGACTGATCTCCTAGTTCTATTATCATGTGTAGTCGGACACCTTCGAAGCACCTTATCACAATGATATCAGATCCTAAAGAATTTGCGTTATCACACTTTCGGGATAATACCTTTGCATTTGGGATGTTCGTTATGGAACCAACGTTGAAGTTCACAATCGTTATGTCAAACATGGATGAAAGATGTGTCTAGAGACGAGTGATGGAAATTTTGACGTTGCACAAATGTGTGCGCATGTGAGGCTGTTTGTTATTGCTAGTGTTGACAAGTCCGCTGCGATATAATGGCGCAAGTTTTGAAACACAGGTGCCAGAAAAAGCTTACTGTGTGAAAGACTGTCGCTTGGCATATCTGACCTGTTCTCCAGAGTAGCTTTTTAATAACGGTGACATCAGGTGCACATCAAAGTACGAAAGAACTCAGTGCTACTTCGTAGGTGAAGAAAAGTTACAAGTCCATTCAGATTGGTCTTCCTAGTTACCACTGTAGTTATGTGTCAACGATAATTCACTTATGGCGTTTACATACATATGAAAAAATGCAAATAATTACAGTTGACGGATTGAGGCTCAGTGAGGGTGAACGCAACAAGAATGATAACCAAGAAACTGTTGAATAGTGGTAACATAATATGGGGATCAAACAGTCAAGCAAGCGGGAAGGTGAGTAAGCACCTGCATAACGCGACAGAGTGATCATGGCGTAAATCAACTGACCAGTTGGTCGGGATTAACCTTCACGTAGAGACTGGTAGAATAACTTACGTTTAAGATAAGGATTATGGATTATATTCAGGATGGGGCCATCGTAGTGGGTATGGCAACAAGAACAGTAAGGTTTTTGCCTTTCCTTGGTCGCACATATCTAGTCTTAGAGGACAGATGCTGATCGCTGCTACTGTAGCTAAGGGCGTTTTCCTGATACTTTTACTGAGCATCCGTGGTATTTTGAAGATAGTCGAAAAAAACTTGGTTAACATCGGCCGTGTGTCCCCACTCTAACAATTGCTCCAAAATTACATTATTGACAGAAACGACAGTATAATTTCTAGGGAATCTTGGGCAACCACGGCGATGTACTTCAATAATCATTTCCTTGTGTGCCCGATATACGTTGCTCTACAAGCGTTGTCGAACTGATATGGAACGAATGATTCAGCAGGGCACCATTCAGCAAGTCGAGGATAAACCCGACTCGCTAAACGATGTCCGGCTGATTTTTCACACTTAAACACAGGAGCCGTTGGATAAGCTTTTTCCAGACGCTTTCATAAGTCTTATTTAATATTTTAAACATTTTAACTTCTTTGAAGGGGATTGTGAACAAATAATGGGCTTAGGCAGAATCACATGTTCTTCGTTGTTCCGAATAATGAAAGATTAGGGGTAATCTTTTTCTCATAATACTATAGATCAATTTCAATTTTTCCCCGAATATACTTGGGCTCCAGATAGCTCTTGCTTTGTGCGCCATGCAGTTCACTAAACTTTCTCTGTATTTGAAAGAGGCAAAGCTTAAGAATTATGCACATTAGCCATTCCACTTGATTTTACGGTACACGGTTCGTTCTAATCATCCGTTATCTTGTTGTTGTAGTAAAACATCCGTAAAAGCCGTATTTACATTAATTTCTACTTCGGAAGTAAACTTCATAACCTGGTAACAAGTGTTGAAATTTTGTAAAATGGTGGATACCATCAGATAGTCGGTCACAAATTATAAATGTCTCTTCCACATGTCATTTGTGAAATATGAAATAAGAAATCATATTCTTTAGGCATTCACTTTTACTTCCACAGTTTTTCTGTAAAATTTGATCCCGACCAACTTATCATTTGATTTACGCCATGATCACTCTGTCGTGTTATGCAACTGCTTGTTCGCCTTTCTGCTTGCTTGACTGTTTGATCCGTATATTACGTTATTACCTTTCAATAGTTTCTTGATTATCGTTCTTGTTGCGTTCACCCTCATTGAGCCTCAATCGGTCAACTGTAATTATTTGCATTTTTTCATATGTATGTAAGGGTCATAAGTGAATTACTGAAAGGACTTTTCCTTGCTAGTTGTGTATTGTTAATGTCTCATTGCGTATACTTTACAAATTGTCTTGTTCATTTGAAAGAGAACGCGGATATGGTTTTAATGATTATCTCTCATTATGGTGTGACTGTTTGCAGCAGGAAGAAGAGAAAGGCAAACATTCATAACTATGACCAGAACAAGTGACAAATTAGTAATTCTGACAGCATTGCCGTAATTCACAATTTTGAGCAAAATACGACTCACCATCTGTCATTACTTTTCTCTTCTGCACTAAATGTTACAATACGTGACAATCCCTTGTTTTGGACCAAAACAAATACAGTAGTGATTGTTGAGAAATCATACAACATGAAATTGTTCCTTAAAGAATTATAAATCTCTGTCGTTACTCTCTTCACCTAAGTGTATTGCGATTTGGCTCACTTCTGGCTGTGCACAATAGTCTGGCGAATTAGGTCAACAGCGTTAAAGAATGTTATGTCAGGAAAGGAGAATTCAAACGTATGCCAAATTTTACAGATGCAAAAAATGTTAGCAAACTACATGCATATGCGAGCATCTACTCTCACTCTTGTTACAACTGTGATGAAACAAGAGTTCTACCAGTGTAGATCAAATTTTTCGCTTACAGTAGATAAAAAATTTTGCCTTTCTTGTGTCCCGGGTTGTTTGTGACCGAGAATATGAACACTGAAACCAAATTGTACACCTTACAGTAAGGCGAAATTAAACATACTGTACGTTACTTCACATAGATGATGCACGTTGCGTGCTTAATCTATATTCTCACTTATCCTAAGGTTAACACAAACCTTGATAGACCTAATAGGATTATCTTGAATTCACACATTCTTCGTAGAATGCAGAGGAAAGATATATGTAGCAGGAAATTAAGAGTTACTTCAGGTTGGAATTTTTCCAATGCGACAGTGGTAGTGTTGTGAGCCAAGAACGCGGATGGCACAAGGAATATGTATTCAGAAAACCATACTGTACAGGGCCCAGACGGTCACGGTTGCCACAGACCTCAATGCTCCGTTCCTTTACGTTCCCTTACATGCCAAGAACTGTTTCACGCGATGCTGCACTCCAACGTTTCTTCTTGTATTTTTTCTTGCGATTACTTCCACGTCGAAATCTATGATCTGGCGTTCACTACTGAATAGCAGTAGTGTGTTTGCACTATCGCTACAGTAGTAAAATGTACTACGCAAACCATCAGCACGTAGTGAGTTACCTGAATGTGCACGGTATTTTCATCAACACAAAATCATCACCAGTCCAACAAGAGACAACAAGCAATCAGCAGCTAATATATTCTGTTACACTCTGGGCAACAGCGTCATAGTAGCACTAGTAGATTCGATTGAAAATAATTCGATGACATATCCCTTATGTATTATTTTATGTAGAATCACTCACAGATCCTTTACAGCTAATAAAACAGAAAACGAAATTTAATGAGAAGGTTTACTGCTAGAAGCTAAACCAATTCATCTGGTCCATATACTTTTGTTTCCCAAAGAAATGACGAAATTGAATTGACAATGAGAGAATATTCATGAACAAGCCCATTGAATGAGAATACAATGTTATCACCACTGAGAAGAAGACTCACCCTGCAGTCTGACTGTTAGGAGTGACCAGGTGGCACAATTCAAGTATAATTCAACCCAAAGACTAGATTTATCGTCAGATTATCGACCAACATATCAGAAGACTTGATCAACTACAGATGACTACCACTGTTTAGGATGAACAATGATTAAGACAGGAGACTCCCCCGTCAAGTTGCATGTGTATTATATGACCTTGATATAAGAATACCTCAAGTACGTATAGTTGTACGGATGACAGGGGAATTTCTGTACTCATATGTCAGAATGAAATGAGCATGAATTTGATGGACATGTTACACTGTGGAACAGTTACCATGTTTCACTGTTATAGAAACACATTCATTGTGGTGACCTAAACTGACAATTTTGGTTAACAAGTTTACTTTTCATATGCATTATTTGTTAGAATTTCTAAGTTTGAATGAAGGAACCCGGATCCACTACTGAGTTACCTCGGAAAGGTCATCACCAATGCAATAAAGGTTGTTTTCTTAAATCGTGCGTTTAGTTTGTCTGCACATCAGGTATGTCATAACAGCTTCCCCTTGTATCAACGGCGTTAACTACTTCGTTGACTTACTCACAGCATGTCTTTTTATGTATAGCAGTCAATGTCGTCTTTAACAGGGATCTGACGGTGGAATTCTGCTAAGTCTTGTTGACAACAATAGCCACGGTCCACCATATTATAGAGTTAGGTGTGTTGGAAAATGTGGATCACTAGCTGTCTTCTTGTGTCATTTACACTGAATATGTTACACAAAACCCTGTGTGCATTTATTTTTCGGGTTGGAGTTGATCAAACTGTGTATCAGTCACCTCAAACTGTTGTCTAGTGCACACCAGAAAGCCTATAAAATGATCGGCGATGTTCGAACAACGAAGGGTATATAGCTAGGTGGAAGGTCACTTGCATATTACGAGACAGACTCAACATATCAAACAATGGAGGCTACACTATACTTGATAGTGATATAAATCACTTTGGACTGTGACGTCTGCGTAGATGCAAGAATCATACAAATTAAATTTTTCACACTGAGTGGAATTTTTAAATCAATGAAAAATGTACCATGTTTCGGACGATGACTATTTTGTGTTTTCTACAAAACTAAGAGATATATGCAGAAAACATGTTATCCGTATGATTCAGACAGAGTGTGTATGCCTCCATTACATATACGTGCAACCTGGCGATGAGTGCTGATATATACATATTCGATTAAGGCAAATGACCTCATAATACCAAGCGATTAGTCGATTTCTACAGCAATGAACCCTATAAGAAAAGTAGAACACAATGATCAAGGAATGATTCCCAAACTTAAACTATTCTACTGTATGTATTCTAGATTGTTCCCGTTGGTTCGGCCTACACGAGGATGAAGTTCACTCAACGTTCACAACCGAAAATCAAAGATCAAGTAAGTAAGCAGACATGAAATCAAAATGAAAAATTCAGACAGAAAAGCAAATAAAAAAAAGCAAACGAATAAAAGCGGAGGGAAAATAAAAAATACAGAAAAATACCGGAAGATAAAAGTAGAAGTAAAACAAGCGAGGAAAAAGGGAAGGAGCTATTAAAAACACAGACAAAAAAATGAGGGATAAAAAACGGAGAGCTGGAAAAAAAGAAGAGAATAAACAAAATAGAAAAATCAAAAGAAAAAACACGAATAAAGAAATAAGGAGAGATATGGGGGACAAAGATAAAGGCACAGGAAAAAAGGCAAGAAAGAAAGGCAGGAAAAGAAAGAAATAGATGAGAGAAAAGTAAAAGAGAACGCAGAGCAGCCGAAAAAATTAACCAAGGACTGAGAAAAAGGGGAAGGTGCAAGAGAGGAATAAAAACCGAAGCGGAAGAAAATTAAGTCACGATGAAGAGTCAGTCTGGCCGACGGCGCTGTTGTTGTGTTATTTGCGCAACTATATTCAGTTGGCCTTGTGTGTGTGTGTGTGTGTAT
>LUCH01001913.1:74578-111750 GCA_013368495.1 Paragonimus heterotremus | reverse complement strand
ATATATATATATATATATATATATATATATATATATATATATATATATATATATATAATGCCAATCCGTACGTCTTTTGAGTAGTTCACTCACCCGGAATATCCGGTGTATTCTGTTGTAAACTCTCCTAAACGGTACGCTGGTTCGTCCGTACTATCGTAATGCGCTTGGCAGAATTCGGATTCTCGTCACGGTAATAATTAACACGAAATCTCGGTCCGGAAAAGTACTGCGACTGTCCCCGTATTCGTTCCCAAGGCAAGCCAAAAGACGCGTACGAAAAAGGGCTTTATTTCGCCCCAAAACGTGTGCGACCAAGGCGACAAATACAAGGTACATATATGTTGCGCAGTGGCCATAAGAATATTCCCGAATCGTAAAAAGTGGAGGACATTTTTCCGGAAAAATAGTTAGGGTCACTAATGGGTACAACGGAATAAAAGTCAGACAGGTAGAAACTAGCCAAGGTCATGTCTCGGCTGCTCTGAGCAGGACCGCCAACTAGGACAAAGTCAATCGCTTTTTCTTTCTCGAGGCGGAGGCGCCTGGGGACGGTATCTGAGTGGGCGCCCTTACATATTCAATCACTCAGTTATCACCAGAACTTTGACTTACGAAGGTGATGCGCTCAGTATTTAATAAAACTTGGGGTTAGAATTGAATACTGCCCCAATTCGGTTGCGGAAGGCTTGCATCTAGGTACCGAGCTCTCGTATATAGATGAATTGTATATATTTAATTCAACAAAGGCACGTGAAGTGGCGAACGTGCCACAACATATGAGAAGGAAAGAAGGACTTGTTTAAGTTAAATATGGGGAAAGATGTAAAGAGAGAGGAAACATTACAGCTCTGCACGGAGAGATTCGCATGGTGAGCGTCGTTGACGTATGCTCTTTGCCGTATCAGACGGTCTTTCAATTGAAGGTGTTCATTGTCCTCGAGACCCCAGTCAAAAAACCGGGAACGCCCTTCCTAAACAAGCTACACTGTCATTGCCTTCATACCTCGAACTCAGTTCACATTCCGGCCACCGAACTGCCTCTTTCATCTTAACCGATTATTCGCCGTCAGGGTGTGACAAGTGGTGAGTTGGCACCTGTATGATGTTGTCAAGCCAACAGACTATGATGTATCGTCGTTGTATGCATAGGTCGACAGGATCTATCCGTCCAGAACACGATGAACTTCGTAATTGCCGACACGGTGTTCCCAACACGCACAGCTACTGCCGAAATGAGGACAGGAGGTTCATGTTAACGGATAACCATCCGAAATCTGAAAGTGGAGGTTTATTGAAGGAAATTTCACTCCTGTCTTTATCTAAAAACTGTTGACTTAATGAGGCGGCTGAACATAGATCCAAAATTTGGCCATTGTAACTCATCATTATCTAGTGACCATTTAACGTGTTGCAAAACATTCCTGTAGACAGGGTGAATTTTTGCTTCCTCAAAGACCGCATGCATTCACTGAGGAAATGTTAGATAAACTGTTCTTGTATGTAGGGACTTGTAAGAAAGTTGTGTTGGCTAATGCTGTAGTGATAGCACTGGAAGAGTAATCAGGTGAAGTGTCAGCCTTGTTAGCAGTGATTGTAAGATTACCTACGTACAAAGATCGCTGGAGGAGAGGTTTTAATTGCATATTTAAGGAGACTGTTTCTACACATGTCTTGCATATGACCTCTTTTACGGAAAACTTAGAACGCGTCTACTCACCAGGATCACAAAAAAATACTGCAGCTTTTTATCAGCCGAAATTACGTTATTCAACACATACCCTGATTCGAGATCTCACTGTTGAGGTGAGCGGCGGCCCGAGCCACAGCACCTTTTGGTCAGGCTCATGGCTGCTATGATAATGATGAGAGGGTTCAATCTGTGCAGTCTATCCGCTTGCACTCCTTTCACTTAAGGCTTGCCATTTAATCAGTTCTGAAGTTGCGTACACGCTGCACAAAGAAATCACATTCGTCAACTGATATTCCATGTTCATACATTTGTTATGTTGTGCTATTTTGGAAATTATCCATTTTTATTGCGATATCACCGCTTGAGTCGAATCCATACTCACTTTTCACTCCTACTATGACTGCTTATTTCGATGACTTAATCGTTCATTTACCTTAACCTGTCCTTTCATGTTTTCTCCCTTTGTAGAGGTTTTCTCAGTTCATCGCTTCGAACAATTGCCATTTCTATTTGCCTAGCCTAACCGATCGCAATTCATTTCAGGGTGAGTCATCAGCATTGATTTATACTTTTCCTATACTCTGTGATTTGTTCAGGAACCCCAGGTGGCTTCAGCGTTTATCACTTATTTAGAGAAAGCTCCTTTGTAGACCAGCCAACACTAAACCTATTGTTCACACTACGGGTCTAGTTGTATGAACAGAAATCAAGGCTTTACGTAAAGCTCTCTCCCCTACTACGTTAATTGTGTGATGATTGGTTTGGTTCAAGCGATTTCTCTCTTAATAAGTCGTACATGAAATTCTGTTTTATAATTCTCCAGGGTTGAGCTCCCGTCACGACCCTTTTTGTTTGTTAAAGAAGCCAGGCAATATAGACCCTCCCTATTAGTTTCACACAGGTTAGGATAGCCCTGATTTATTCTGTTGCCTTGACGCAATGTTTAGACTTTTGCGCAGTGTTATCCTGACTAGGACTTCGACTTAACCAGACCCAACCATGTCAGACAAGCCAAAGGGGAACAATCAGACGAAAAGTAGCTATAACAACCACTGACAGTATAGGTGTGTTTGGGTAGTGAGACACGATCCTGTGTGCATATAGCAGAAGTGTTTTTATACTTGTAACACTGCTATCTTCCAAATAAGGAAGAAGAGTGTTGGAAAGATGTCCTCAAACAAAATAACACTACAATAGTCCGATAGTTGACTGTGATCACCAGCGTGTTATCTAATTCAGCCTAAAAACTGTCGGTATCGTTCAAAAACCTGGTGACACTTCGAATACGTCCAATGAACTCAGCAGTGGCCAAAATCGGACATCAACACCCTGTTTATTACACCTTCGGCTTAGGCAAGCCTCTCACTTCCAAGTGAGTCAGACTCTTGAGCCGTTGGCTCCAGGAGATGGAACGAGCCTTTTTATCTGTGAATAGCGGGAGGCTGTTTTCCTTGATCCGTGATTGTGCTGGTCTTCTGGTCGGTGTGCGTGAAACCATATGTAACAAAGACGGTTCACTTATCACCAGCCAGTTGTGCCGATTTGACAAGTGGGCTAAACATTTTGTAGAACATTTCAACTGGCCTCACCCAGACCATGTAGATGATGAGACCCGAACAGTTAGTTATTGCGTTCCAGACGGTCCTCCGTCGAAAGCAGAAGTGGCACTGGAGCTCAAGTTATTAAAACGTAACAACGTTCCTGGTGTAGACCTCCTCTCTCCTTCTCTCTTCAAGGATGGCAGGGAGAGGTTGATATCAGAACTGACAAAACTCTTTCAGACTATTTGTGAAACTAAAGAAATACCTTGCGATTGGTGCTACTCAACAGTAATTCCCGTTTTCAGAAATGGGGCTCAAAGTCTATGTGACAACCACAGTGGCATCAGTCTTGTGTATGTTGTATCCAAGTTACTGTGTGGTATTATATTACATCGGCTCACTAAGTCCAAAGAAAATCAGATACGTGAGGAACAGGCAAGATTCTAATCCGGTCATGGGTGCGTTTACCACATTTTCATCTTGCGACGGATCTTGGAACATCGGCACTCTTATAGGCAGCCTACGGTGTTTTCAAACGTAAAGACTTCTTCGATTTGGTTGCTCGTAACGTTCTCTGGAACCGTAATGTTCGCAAGGAATTTCCAGGGAAATACGTGAATCCGTTGAGATCACTTTATGCTCGTTCTGCAAGCAGGGTGAGGGTTTATGGACAATTGTTTCGGGCGCTCATCACTTCTAGTGGTGTTCGTCAGGGTTTTCCGATTTCCTCCTTGTTCAGTTTTGTCAAGGACGACATTCTAGACAGTGCGCGTGAGTGACCCAGTAAACTTAGTGTTGAGCTTCTTCCTGGCGCTAGATTGACCGATTTGGAGTATGCGGACGACACTGTCTTACTTAACTCTTCTGCTGAAGACATGCAGACCATAATGAACAAGGTGAGACGGGGATGGTTTTTGTGAAGTGCGCTTCGCACCTTCAAATAGCAAAATGCTGCCCCAGGAGGGGGAAATTCCTACTCCTACTATCCCACTGTGAACACTGTCACATACTTGGGTAGTACTGTCTCGTCTTCTTGTAATACTACTGATGAGATGTCGGCGAGGATATTAAAGGCAAGAGTTGCCCTTGACAAGCTGCGTCATCTGTGAAGTCGGAAATACGTTCGGTTGTCGCTAAAAGGAAGAGTATATAATGCTTATGTACGTTACGGTTTGCCCTATTATTTGGGAACGTGACCTGTTCGCAAGGAAGATGTCAACAGACTTACCGTGTTTGACCACTGTTGTCTCCGCCAATTAGCCCACATTAAATATACTGATCGCGTGAGCAACACGTTCGTTCGCTGGCGCGTATTCCAGAATGCTCGGAATGCGCGATCAGTTGGTCAGCTGACAGCGTTGCGCAGCCTGCAGTTGTTGGGTGACGTACTCCGCATACCTGCCGGTCGTTTACCATACCAGGCATTGTATACTGAGACCGGCAACAGTTGAGTGAAACTAAATGGTGGTTAAGCAACAACGTGGCCACGAAATATGAAGACCCTTGCTATTTCATTGTGCAAAGTGAGTAGGTTTCGCAAGCCTGAGTAGGGTCCTCGTAGTAACTGAAATCGCTGGTTAGAAACGCTGTTCATATAATACGTTGTCTTTCGCTTAGCCTTTTGTTATTATTATTGATGTCATTGCTGATTGTTGCTATTATTATTCTGTAACCTTCCCAGTGATGTTCCGTGTCACCGTTGAGGTGAGCAGCGATCTGAGCCGCGGTAACTTCTGGTCAGGCTTATGGTTGTTATGGTATGACGATGATGGCTCCGGTAGAATCCCTCTTTCTGCGACACAACCCATCGCAGACGCGAATGTCCGATTTTACCATCACTGTTCATTTACATTCACCCCCTCCCTTTCGGAGTCTCTGGTGAATTTTGTGGTCAAGCTTGAGTTGGAATCACCCTGAGTTCTAAAACAGAGCGGTGTTTGCTTCATTGGATCCTAACTAACAGTCGCTTGTGCGCGATCAAATCCATTACGTCAGTTTAATGTTTATCGTCGCAAATCAAAGAAGCGTTGTGCATTCACATTGGCTTACACTCTAACGGACATTAACTCAGGTATTATGAAAACTTTGTCCTACGACGTCCTCCGACTTTCTGTGACTGACTAAACCCTCTGATATGAACGTATTGACCGGTTGTTTGAATCCTTGGTCGTATTTGCCCACGGAATAAGCGGGTAGGTGGTATGCTTGACGTCCCTGCACAATGCATAGAAACTGGTGAGAGACCGCCACAACTTCACGCATCTCGTGGTCCTTCTATTTCGTGAACTGCGTTTCAACACAGAACGAAGCGTTATGTTACTTGGTGACCACTCCTTGTACAGCGGCCATGGACACCGGTTATATAACACTACTCCATTAAAGAATGTCGGACATTTTGGAACAATCACTCGGACTCGGATCGTGCTGCTGTACATGCCAGTTTTGTTCCGTCATTCATTCACAGGTCGTACATTAGTAATGTCATGCTAATTCACTAGTATTCGAACCAAAAGAATGTAAATAATGCTTACCAGGAAGGATTGATGAACAGATTCTCCGTTTGATTCAAGTGAAAGGATCGAACGAACGTTACGGAAAATTCTCAGAAATTGTGAACGCTCGTTGTGAAGAGGTATGTTCCGAAATACCTAAACAGTTGAGAACGAATTGGAGTGCTGGGTGTGGTAGACGATCAACTGGCATCCATTAGTGCATGACCTAACCATCTAATTCTGTGAAAATGTAAGGATTGAACAACAGAACTCGTTTGATAATCATTAACGGATACCTACTTCCTAACCTCCTTGTTACCTACTCCCTGCTGCCACCCGACACTAACAATCGAACGCAAACATCGGTGGTCAAATACCTGAAGACGGTTCACATCTTCTAATGTGAATGGCCAGGTTTCGTTGTCGTAAAGTAATATAGTCCTCGCAGTTGCCTTATCTACGCAACCTTTGAGTATCAGAGATACATCTGTCTGTCGCCAGGAGTGCCCCCGGATTGGCGACTACCGTCCTAGCTTTAGGGATTTGCGGTTTTATTTCACTACCCACACCTCTGCCACCGTCACTGATGCAATTTCCAAAGCACACAAATTGATCAACAATCTCCATGGTTTCTTTATCCAACATTAAATCTACGTAATTACAGCAATCTTGCAGAGGCACTTTGCATTTTGAGGCTGCAAAACGCATTTTGAAGTACTTAGCAGAACGCGAAATTTTTGAGAACAGACATTCGGGAAGAGTCGGTTTGCGCCATCATTTCGACGCGATGAGCGGACAACAAGAGCCACGTTGTTTTTTCTCGCCAACGCCAAATGTTGGCCCAGCTCAGGATAAGTCCTTTTTGTCCTCTATGTCTCTGATGTGGCATTCTCGTCTGATTTTACGGGGAGCTATGCATCATGCATTCTTGGCCAAGAGATACCATATTCGATTATATTTAACCTTACGTCTGTTTCACAGGGAATGCGAACATCTTGTGTGACTCTTATGTTTATTTTATAGGACTTTTCCCGTTTCGAAAATTCGTAGTGAACTCGATTGAGTATGTTCGTTTTCATATGACTATGACTTTTCCCGTGTTCCTAGTATTCTTATTATTGCTAAAAAAATAACCTGAATCAAGGGCCATCAGATGACAAATAAATTGGCGTTTACAGCTTAAGCTCGATTTGGCTGCCTAGTAGTAAGCAACTCACAGAATGCTAATCATGAGGTTGTGTGCAGGTTTTATGGACTGGTAATTTAATATATATATATATATATATATATATATATATATATATATATATATATATATCCTTAGCCGTTGCGCTTCCTTTTGCTCATAGGCTGAATTCGGTCAACCGTTTTGTGGTTGGCCTGCAAACAAGCAAGAATCCGTCACAGTCCCAGCATGGGTTGAAAAAAGAATTTTACAAACGGAAGTGAAAAGGAAGGAGGAGGGAGCGCAATGGTTAAATAAACTAATTCACATACCTTCCTGCAGCCCTGGTGGCCGTGACATCATGGTCTAATGGATAAGTGTTTGGGTAACAATCTGCCACTTGTTCACAGGTCTTGGGTTCGATTCTCCGGTTTGAGTGGTGCCGGTGTGACTCAACTAGATCGAAATGGCTGTCCGGTGATTCGCTGGTGGTCTCACTGGGACTAACCGTTTGCAAATATGTGCGTATATAGTATGGATGCGCACAGGAAAGAAGTATCCCAGGCTTCCCGTATACCTATCGTATTAGTGAGGCATCCATCCTAGTGCCTTGGGGGTTTCGTTTACGAAAAGCTGGTCAGGGATTGAGGCGACTCACTTTGTTATTAACACGGCGCTTTAGTGTGCTCCAGTCAGAAATCTGAATTCCTTTACAGTGTAGTACTGTTCTTTCGGAGGGTGCAAATGTGTTCATTTGGAGGATAGGCTTTTCGCTCGCATGAAAACCGGTCGACGTATGTTCGGTCGATATGTGAACAAGCTGGGCTTAATCTGAAAACCGCCGTCCTGCTTTTCCTTGTGGGGAGGATGAGGTTTGTTTCAACTTCCAAAAACGTTTTGTGTACGGGTTTGCGATATGTTTATTCGAAAGTGGTACCTAACAAGAAACTTGTTTTTTATCCTATCTATGTGTTTTTCTTCCGGGATCATTGTATTCTCCTACATTTATTTCACTTGTGGAATTGAAAGTGATTGAAAAGTGGATCCGCATTCTGTAGAGCAGTTTGTTATGTCACCCAAACTGACCATTGGCAAACTATTACATGCATCCCAACACACTGAAGGACTTTTGTGATGGAAACCCGAAATGGAAACACTCCGCGGCTTCCGGATGGATTGAAACGCACGACTAGAATTCAGTACTTAGAACTTTCTTGTGAAAAAAACTGGTTGTGTACCACTGTTAACATGTCTTCAGAAGAATTGTGGTATGCTGCAAGTGGTGGATATGGATGGTCATCATATCACTGGTTTTGTGCTTCTCCGAAATGTACAACTTCTTCGCTGATCATTTTTTACGCTTACAATATGAAGAAGCAAAGAGAAATGAGCTTGTTAAGCTAATTGTGTGATGTCTTGGCATATCCAGGCGTTATTTGTGTTTTTTTGTTACAGTGAATAAGGCTTCAACTATCCTACCTGCTGAAGGGTTTATTGTTTGAACACGGAGATGGTTGCCTTCGTTTTAACAACTGATTATTTTTGAGAGTACTCTTGCGTGTCTGGTTATGTTGCTTTCAGTTGCTGATTTTACAACTGGTTGTATTGGTGGACTTCTGTTCTTCGCAAATGTGGACGCTTGTCAACAATGAGCAACTTCTCACCTGTTTATAATGTTCCATGATATTCACCCTCAAACCGAAACCTACGGCTGGTTTCGTCCTTGTTTGGCATCATCATGTGGAAATGGTGTGAATGAGAAGATCGGACCGGTGACCCTTCGAGTTATGAGCTGAAGCACTTAACTGCTGTGCCACTCCCACTTGGTCTTCGTGGTCCCATTCGTCTTTGATTCGCATTTAGCCTCTTCTCGTGGTCTGGTTAGCTGCTGATCCTGATCTGTTGAATTTCTGTCTTCGCATGTCTGTCTTAACTTTTCATGTTTATCGGCTGCCTGCCTGCATACGTGTGATTGGTCATGTGGCCAATTTAGATAATGGTCGATCGAAGCCGCTCATTTGCATATGTGCGCATTGTCCTTTCGTTTCGCCTGAATGGCGAGGCACGTAATCACGTTTCGTGTGTGGCCCGCCTTGTCACGTATGTTGTTTCAGTCCGTGACCCAACATTTGCATTGTGGCACGTCCCGTCATCTGTTAGTCCTATTGTTTTAGTCCAAGACAGTTCAACTGTGACAAGATCGAGTACTGTTTTCGAGTTGCTCTTCATAGCGAGTTAATGGTATATAGCCTGCTGGTAAAACGGCAATCGGCGCTTGTTTAGAGGTCATAAATTGAACGGGTGGCTGCTCATGTTTCTGTCAACAAATTTAATCTAAAACAATTTGGGCAGAATTTTGTTTGTTCACATGCTGCTATTCTACTGATTTTGGATTGAATTCTGAGGCCTTATTTGAAACGGTCGATTAAAGTGATTTCTAAGTCGCACTGTCGGATCATCCCAATCCGAAGTGATCTTTCTTGTCTCTGAGATAAGCATGACCGGACAAGTGACATGTGCCTACTGACTCACTTCGAAACGTGTGACTCCGCTATTTTGAAATTTGTGACTAAGTGTGTGAATAACATTTTTCCGTTTTGATCAGGTATTAATCGTTCCGTCTCTGCACTTTTCGTGACGCGTCATTATTAGCGATAAAAAGGTGTTCATTGGCAGTCCGTTTTTAGTAGTTACTGTTTGCGTGCATTCATGTGTGTACGATGAAATCATCGTGCGAACAACGAAACTAACACATGATGGATCTTGGAGAATAGCAATCCAAACATCGCCCACTTACCATATCTTGCGCTACATATTGTCATCGATTTCTTTCGCTTGGACACGCACTTCGTCCGCTATCTTACGCCACCCTGCGTTTGATGGGAAGGACAGCACGGTGATCGGACAGTGAGTGGGCACAAAACAGCTGCAGTGAGGGATTTCCTCCGTCGACGCAGCGTTTCTTTCTGGTTTGGAATCCAACGATATTGAACATTTCTGATTGCGAACGCTATCAAGCATGATACAGTGTTATGATCTGCCGGTCAACGGTAATCATAAATGTTTAGCGCACGACTATACAAGTCACGGAACGTAGCATAGGGCCTAACAATACCCGGAAACCCCAGAATAACACAGAAGACCGTGACCTTTAGCCGAGATTCTGTTTGCTCTCAAACCAAAGGTAACAGCAGTCGAGCGTCTGCATATACACAGTCTTCGAATGGCCTTGAAGAATCCCACCTGAATTGGTGCATTAAAAGTGGGATGGGCCAATCACAGACGCAAAAGAAGCGTGCGCCAAAATTGAGTTTTGGCATGTTGTGGCGCGAAAAGCTGAGATTCAAAGTCACAATTTATTTTTCGATGACATCTCGAAAAATAAATCATTTTTAGGGAAAATGGACTTTCCCCAACACCTCCCGTTTGAGATGACAGTCATCCATAGCACTTGGCTCTAGGGTACCGCTGCATAGGACGATGTGGACGTCTGTTACGATCTTTCCAACGTCTGGGAAGGAGGCTGATGGTGGCTTCGTCATGAGGCAACGGAACTGTGGAAGTGGCTGCATCCGGAACTGCAAACGTGCCCAACACGATACCCAGCAGAAGCAGTTGCTGGTCGTCTGTTGTTGTTAAGTTCGTGTGTCGAGGGCGCAACTGATTGCGGTGACGTTTCCGTATGGGGCCACTGGCGGAAACATCATGTAGAACCTTCCCGTGACGAGCACTCACAGTTACATCGGTCCAGTTTTTGTGACCCAGTCAATAGTCACGAGCGTAAGCCGCTTCTCCGATAGCGAAACCTTTGTTGAAGTTTGAGCCGGGCACTTGAGTTGGCTCATTCTTCGGAATGAGAGCCTGATGGACTGTGCGAAGCTTGCGACCCACAAGAGCTTCGGCTGGTGGTCGGCCGTCGGAAGTTGGAGGATTAGGGGCTGTGTGGTAGACGAACAGAAAATCCTGTAACACCTTGTCTGTGGTCCCCTCCTCACGAGATTTATGCAACGCCCGTTTGAAAGTGTCAACGAAGCGTTCAGCTTGTCCGTTGGACTGTGAGTGATAAAGCGGAGAAAGAATGTGCTAGATGAGCAACCGGCGACAGAAGTCCTCGAAATGTGAAGACGTGAATTGCGTCTCGTTGTCTGACACGAGAATGTCGGGAAATCCATGCTGGCTGAGAATGCGACGCAGGGCAGCGATTGTATGGAGGGATGTTGCCGGAGAAAGTGCGACTATCTCAGACTACATAGAATACGCATTACCCAAGACGAGGTAGGACACTCCGTCGATCGAACCAGCGAAATCCAGGTGGAGGCGTGACCATGGACCCTTGGGTGCTTGCCAAGGTATGGGATCCTGCCTGGTGAGTAGCTTGGCAGCCTGTTGACACTTCGAGTGCTGTTTTACTAGATCCTCGATATGGCCGTCAATGCCAGGCCAATAGGCGTAACCGCGAGCGGTGGCCTTCATCCTACTGGTGCTGGGGTGACCAGAGTGGAACTGTCGCAGCACCGGGAGGCGGAGGGCGGCTGGATTGACCACGCGGCCAACAAACATGATGCAGGAATCCCTTGCTGTCAACGTGTCACGTCGACGGTAAAATTGACTAATCTTACCAACAGGAGGGACCGTGGGCCACCTGGTCCGGACGAACTGCATGACCTGGGTGAATATGGGGTCTAATGTCGTGGCGAGTCGGATGTCAACGACAGTCACCGGGATTCCACGACTGGCGTCTGAGGGCTGATGACGAACGTCGTCCTCCATTGTGAAAGTAGCAATGTCGGTGTCTTCCTTGGGCACGTGCTGATTGCTGATGAGGCGCGATAGACTGTCTACTTGATCGAACTTGTCAGTGCGGCGGTAATGGATATCGAAGTCATAGCCAAGTAAAATCGTGGCTCATCGCAACAGTCGATTGGCGGACTAGACTGAAATGCCCTTCTTCGATCCAAAAATTGACAGTAGCGCCTTATGGTCGGTTAGCGGGGAAAAATGCCGACCGTATAGAAGTTTGTGGAACTTTTTAACCGCAAAAATGATGGCGAGGCCCTCTTTCTCGATCTGACCGTAATTTTTCTTCGCAGAGTTGAGCGTACGAGAGAAGTGAGCAGTTGCCTTCTGGCAACCATCCGGAAGATGTGCGAAACGACTGCTCCGACACCATAGTTCCAGGCATCTGCTGCGACCACAACTGGCAGAGTTGGATCGTAGGGCTTCAGCAGCAGGCCGGAGCTGAGCATTGTTTTTAATCGAGCGAAGGAGCTCTGGAAGTCAGAGGTATGGTATCCCGTAACAGATGATTGAGCGGGGTCCGAATATCATGTAGCGTGGGAAGGAAAGCACTGTAGTAGCTGATGAGGACAAGGAAGGACCAAAGATTGTGGACATCTTTGGGCGCCGGCATCTGTTGAATTGCGCGAATGTTCTCGGGATGTGGGTGACGACCAGCGACATCAAAAATGTAGCCTAGGTATTTGATTGACCGCAAGAACGCTTGGCTTTTGTCTGTGCGCAACCGGAATCCGTACTGCTGGACGCTTTAGAGAACCGCGGCGATTCGGTCCCGGAGTTTATCGGTTGTTTGTCTCATTGCTATAATGTCGTCGAGGTAGACGGCAGTACCCGATAGGTCAGTAATCAGGGTGTCGATTACTTGTTGAAAAATGGCGGGGGCGGTTTTGATACCAAACGGAAGTCTGGTAGACTGCAGGAGGCCTCGATGAGTGTTGATTGTCAGTAGTTCACGAGATTCTGGTGCAACCTCGAGTTGGAGGTATGCTTCCGCCAAGTCCAGTTTGGCAAAGCAGGTGCCACCGTTGAGCATAGTGAATATGTCTTCAGACACTGGAAGCGGATATCAATTTTGAACCAACGCGGCATTGAGACCAGTTGAGAAGTCACCACAGATCCTGATAGATTCGTTGGACTTCTTCACCACGATGATGGGGGTGGCCCACGCGGAGTAGGAAACCGGTACCGAGACACCAAGTTGTTCCAGTCGTTTGAGTTCTTGGTCTACGAGCGGTAGGGCTGCTTAGAGAACCGATCGTTTGGGACGAAAGACCGCTTGGCTGCCAGGGCTGTCGTCGGACATCTTCTGAGGTGCGGCAGGAGACCGCACCTAGTTGCAGATGGCCCGGATTGCGACATCAAGGAGATCAAGCGGTTCGAGTCAGTCAAGCCCGAGGAGATCGAGACCAGAGTTAGGGACGTAGCACGTTCCTTCGATGGTGGTGCCGCGGAATGACACTGAGCAGTGCAGTCTTCCAGTCAACTGCACTAAGCCACCACAAGCGCTGGTTGCCGTCTGAGGTGATGGGTGGACAGGAGGGCTGCCCATGGTTCGCCAGAGTTTCTCGGAAATTATCGTGATGTCGGAGGCAGTGTCCAACAGCAAGCGAGCCAAACGATCATTGATGTAGACAAACACGAACCTTCGGCGATCGGCAATATTGACTTGGAAAGTAGCCAGCAGCCTGTTAGATCTGCCGGCTGCACGGGACCCGGCTGGCTGCTTGAACCTGGAGGTCATTGTCGGTTTGACCCTGTCCGTTTCTTGTGGCTGACAGAAAAATTAAGATTCAAAATCACAATTTATTTTTCGATGATATCTCGGAAAGTAAATCATTTTTGGAGGTGGGGGGAAGTGGACTTTCCCCAACACACAGTATCGTGTAACACATGTGTGGGATGTTTATTACGATTTGAATATCGCGTTCTGGTGAGGCGACGTTGGTAAGACTGGGTTGTCATCTAGACGTTCAGCTGCATTCACATGTTTGTTTTGATAGTCCTGCCCGATCAGCAGTTGATGACATTCGTTCAGGTTGAAATCATAAAATTCATAAGGATCTATGATTTGCGTTTTGCTTATTGGTTGGAGTTCATTAAAGTTATTGAAATTTTACAGGTTAGAAGAAACTTACATTGATTACTTTCATCTGACTCTGCGTTAGGCAGAATTAGAAGAATATGGAATAAAGAAAAAAATACTTGTGTGGATTTTCGTTTCATATGTAACAAAGATCATAGGCATACGAAATATAGGAAAACAAGGTGAATTTGAAGTGCAGAGCACGTAGTGTGTTACCCAAGTCTAGACGTTGTAGCATGAAACAAGTCCACCCCAACAGACTGGTTTGTTAGCCTTGATATTAAGGGCCATGCGCCACTTCGCAGCTTTTCAAATGACCTCGCTGTTTGGAAACTCAGCTTGACATCAGGAATGCTTACATTAAATATTCGCCTGTGGTCGTCTGTTGATAAAGTTATCTTGATGGATCTAGGCAGGGTGTTTCAAATGAATAATGTCCTAACACTAAAATGTGTTGTTTAGATTTCAGGCAGTGCGTTTGTTGTTGCAGTTTCAGTCAGTGACCTTAGGGACAGTCATTCCGGGAATTGTTAGATGTAAGTTGAACGCCTTACTTACACAGGTTTCATATTTCCAACGGGCTACTGTAAAAAAGAATCATTAGCCTTTAATCACTGGAGCTCACCGGGAGTGCAACACATCTGTACCACTATCGGAATCTGGTCCGCGTTCTCGTGGGGGAACCGTGTCTAATTTTGTGATAGACGAAATAATGGCGGACTGTCTGCGGCATTCACATAATGTCGGTTTGAATCCTTTAATTACTAGGTGACTGATTGGTCTTGAGTGTGCTGATTACAAAGCGTTGCTTGACAGTTTTCAGGCCGTACGCATAGTGTTATACGTTGTTTCGCGCTCTGGTAAGTACGTCGAAAGTGAGCGTTGTAAGCTTAAAGTACGATATGTTTCCATAAGATTGCTGTGTTTTTGTAGGCTTAATATTGGATATTGGAAGTTGCGTCGGCAACGGCAAAGATATAGGCAATAAAATATACACTTGTACCTCCAAGTCTAGAACAATATTGGCTAATCCAGGACACTTCTGGTAATGGAGAGGCATCTCGATAAAGCTTAATCATCTTGCATACAAGGTGGCTGCGCGGGCTGTCCTACTTTACGGCCGCCAAACGTGACCGCTCAGGGTAGAAAACATGTATCTTTCTCAGATGTTTGACTGCTGACCTCTGCGTTTGATCGTGCGCACCAGGTGGCACCAACGGGTAGGCAAAAAGAAAGTTTGGAGTATTTGGTAGTGATTTCAATGGAGTTCTTTTGCTCAGTTCTTACGTTTGCATATACTCAGATGGTTAGATCATGCGCTAAGGATGTCAGCTAGTCGTCTGCCAAATCGATCATTCTTTGTTGACGTTACGGTCGACTAGCGTAAAGTGCGAGGTGTACAAATAATGACCTGCAGTGGATCACCCTGGAGTCGGCCACTGTAGGTCAGGTTCGTTTCCCAGGATGAGGACCCAGTGACTAACAGACTTTAGGTGGGCTGGCGGTTGATCGGGCTAAATGGCGTGTGTTGTTGTTTGGCCGAGTTGTCTATGAATTGAGGACACCAAATGACATCATGAGAGAGCTGTGTTGGTGCTGATGTCCCACTTCCACTTCTGACCTAACTGTTTGTTTAAAAGTTGAAGGAAGTTTGGTGTTGGCTTCCTTTTTATGGGTTAAGTCCCCTCTGTTTCATTTCTGTTTTCCTAGTTGAGGCTTGCTCTTCATTCTTTTATGCCGCTTAGGCCTCACCGCGAACCACTTATATGTTGCTTTATTCGATGATGATGATGATGGTAACGATGATGATCAATGCTAAGAATCCGTTGTCGTGTTAGTTGGTTTCCATCCTTCTGTCGATTGAATGACTGGTTGGTTCATCTGTGGTTGCTCGGTCTTGCTGTACTCTGCATTCCCACTTTGTTGTCAATGGGGAGTGTGCTTGCTTTCGTCTGACCTATGGAATAACATTTAGACCATACCTACATACAGCCATTCTTCGATGGACGTAGTCTATCAGCTGATGACACTGGCTTCACTAGGCATGGTAAATGTTGGACGGAGATGCTCACGAAGTTCCATCAATGAATGTGCATTGTTACCTACCACTCACGACGAATTAATTAATTCCTTATTCAGTCTGTTTGGTTGCCGGAAACAGTTTGTACATTAATCTTTCCTAAATGTACACTATGCATCGTCATTCAGCCAAACGCGGGTCCATTCGTCATACTGCCTGTAAGTTTCCTCCTACGCACAGTTTTACTGTTGCTTGCTGCCAGTGCTGCCGCCTAACCGCATTCGTCTTGGTAACCACCGGTGTGTGTGGATATGAATGTAGCATTTGAACCATCATCTACGACCACTTTCTGTCCCGATCTTTGGTGCCTCTGCGCGTCTCCAACCCAGCTTATATGCGTGTGCGTATTTAGTTTAGTTGTTTGTTATCCTTTTCTGTTTGGTGTTATGTCATGCCAGTCATTTGTTTACTGTTAGCTTGTTTTTTATCGGTACCCGTCATTTGACATCTTCGAGTTCGTGCAGGTAATTTCTCAGAGACACATCACTGATCCGTTAGCTGCAGGATGAACTCCACACATTCACCCGGAAGCGACGTTATACTGATCGGATCACATTCACTTCTGTGGACCATACTGAAAGTCACTTGTGACTTATGGTCGGCGTCTGTAAAAACCTATCGTAAGCTTGAGTGGTCCGTTTGTATGGTGCTTATTGTATTCTTTGGTGCGAAGTGCATACGTACTTCCCACAGCTGCGGTCACTATTGTTATTATCCGCGGTGATGGGTTTGTTTTCTTTAGCCAATCTACGCGACAGGTTCTACTCTTCTAGACAACCACGTTGCGGCTGACTTGCATCTGTGTGCATAGGCGCTTCTGTTTCCTTGTTCTCAATAGCAGGTAGCTGCGCTGTGTTTAGTTTTTCGATTTCACCACCGTCCTTTTCCGGGCATCTTGACCACTCTAATTTACCTATCTGTCTACCTCTGCATTCATGCCGTTCAGTATCTGCCGTTTAGTATCTGCCTATGTTTTTGCCAGCAGTGTATCCACCTGTCCGTACGCTTCGCAACTTCGCATCACGTCGGCGTTCGACCTTTACTGTATAATTATTTGCTTCAGATGGACATAATTCGCTTTATCACTGGTTTTAAGCACATGCATTCTATTTGGTTCAATAAACCAGTTTCCGTGATTGGTTTCTGAATGTACACGGATGAAAACGCCAGAATTATGAAACGAGTTACCAGCCATCGTTTCAATTTACCTTCCTCTCAATAGTGATAACCCATAGTGGCTAGCGAAAATAGAAGTCTATCATTTTCGTTTTACCAATCGAATAACTTTAAGGTACTCATGAAACTTGGGATCCAGTTAGCAATGGCTAGTGATCCAGATGATCTCGTACTAACACTTTTAATCAGTTAGCAAAACATCAATAGAAGCTTTCGAATCGGTTGTTCCAACTAGTATAGTTACCCTGAATTTTGTTTCAGCCGATAATAGTTCCCATACTCAAAAAGAGGACTCAGGCTTCCTGTAAAAACAGTGAAGAAATTAGCTTGAACCCAGATTCCTCCATATTCTTCTTGAACCCAGATTCCTCCATATTCTTCATCGACGTATTCCAGCCCGAGCTGCAGACACTAGAAAAGACCGAGTAGAGTTTCGTGCTGGACGAGGATTTGCTTATAAAATTTTCACTCCCTGCCAAATGCTTGAACTGCATCGTACGTGTTATTGACCAAAACTTGCAATTTCTCCTAACCTTAAAGGCGTATCTGACTTGGTGGTGGATCAAGGTGCACTTTTAGGTTAACCTAAACTCATTGGTTTACCGGACTGTTTTGTCAACATGCTATCGGTGTTTCACTTCTTATAATTCTTTCCAGGTTGGAGTTCAGAACAATTGGTCAAGCAGTTTTATCACTGGAAATGACATTCTTCAAGACTGTACATTTTCTTCACTTTTGTTGATAGATGACGTGATGAATTACTATTTCCAGCATTCACAGACCACCAGTTCCGGTTTCTTCTCAGTAGATTGTTGATTGTTCTTGATTGTATTTATGATATAAACCTAACAGTTTTCAAGCGACACCTATTACGTCAGGCAATTTTTCACGCTCTTATCTGTAACATGCGAAATATCTACAACTTTGATACGTAGTTTCATTGTCAGATGATGAAGTTATGGTTGCTGTTTACCATATTGTATACATATAAGAAACTACGTCAGCAACGATAGCGGAGGCATAGGATGTGGTTTTAAGGCATGTGAAACTACGAGTGTGAAGCCACGACCATATTTACTAATATGGGTTGTCTCCAGCTTACCTAAAGCGACCGCGGGAGATGTGGTACCTAACGACTGCGAACTGTCACATCTGCGATCAGTTGAAGACATCGTGTAGCATCAACGAATAAGCCACAAGTGGATCATGACGTGCTTTTTTGTGGATATCAGGCAAGTTCGTTTGCTCAATTTTTAAGAATGCATATATTAGGGCGGGCACTATGTACTGAGATCACCAACAGTTGGGTAAAATCGCTTGGTAATCAAGCGACAACGTGATCACGAAATATGAAGACCCCGATTTTTTCCCAGTTGGGGTCTTCGTGAGCGCTCAAATCGCTGGTTAGAAACGCTATCCGAGGTGGCCGTATGCTACAATTCATGGCCTATCTGCATCCACATCATTTCTAATTATTCCGCTTAGTCTTCTAATAATTTTTAACATTCTCAGTAGGGTTTCCTCGTCTAAGATATTACGCGTCACTGTTGAGGTGAGCGGCAGCCCGAACCACAATACCTTCTGATCAAGCTTATGGCTGTTGTAATAATGATGATAGAGCTTATAAAAACTCTGCTATATTGCATGATTGTATACGGTATATACTCAACGCTGGAAATTTCGAACCCGAACCACGATCGGCTTTTCTAGACGAAGACAAAGCTTGTTTTTGTCTGTAGACTTATCGGTAGTAGTTGTTTCCGTTAACACTGTCTTTTAGTCTTTTGAAACCGGGCTAAACTTTTTGTTGGTCACTTCATTAGTACACTACTCACTTTGTGTTGGCTTGTGGGAGAATGTTCCCGGTTATCGAGTTGCCATTCGCTGTCTTACTAACTCGCGGGTTATTTAGGTTGTATGATTTTATTCTCCGTCTGTTCACAGTTGTCATTTCACGAACCTGCTTGCCAGTTAACTAATGACTTCGAGTTAGATTGTCTTAGTTATAACGTTCCGCACATCTCTCCTATTCCTCCTACTCCCGCCTTCAGCTCACGGAATCGCCGCATTTATTCGACCTTACGCAAAGTATTTGGACGAAAAAGCGGCTTCCTACCGCGAAATCGCGTTCGATCTGTGTCGTCTCAAATTGGGGTGAGTTATGAATGTGGCTATTAGTTACAGTTAGATCCAGCCTATACACCACACGCATATTGGATTTTTTGCTTCCGATACACGGTATGTCTGTCGCGGTGATTCTACCAAGGAGTCGAACAATTTTCATACGATATTGGTGAATGAGAGTTTGTTACACAAATGTGATCGCTCGACTTAGTTCAGGCTATTTTTCCATCTGTCCCACGTTCCTCTTGAGACCAGTTCGAGGAGTGCAGATATGAAAGGGTATAACCACCGCATTTGCACGTCGATACAAGCACATGTAGACGTAACGTGTCGACATCATTGTGTGACCTAATGCGGTGACCTTTCTTACTGGAGTGACTGCCGTTCGGTGACGTTTGCGGACAAGATTAGAGAAATTGGCTTGAAGTTTTTAGGGTAAATAAAAAACCCACTTCCAGTTCATAAGCATCTAGTGGCCTACGATATTACGGACGGAATAATTATGATATCCGACTGAAACCACAACGTCTAGCGTAAGACTTCCGTATATCGCCATTTCTTGTGTACAGAATCCTGAAAATGCCTAACATTTTCGTATACATGGAACTATGACTGTGGGATTTCAGATTACTTATGCAGATTTTTGCTTGCGTGGTGTTTGAAGCACTTGAAAGTGTGACGGGGTTTGCCTACTGATGAGCTCAGATGTGATGTAAACGGGGCCCTCAAGAAATCATCAACGACGGTTAAATGCCCCCAAAACACTACATATTCGTAAAGTAATCATATGGGCTTTTTCTGGAGTTCCGACGATACATCGAGCCGTATTTTTGAGAGGAATCTCAGGTAAGTGTTTTTCTTTTATGTTGTGTATTGTATTCGTTTTAAGCCTAGCTTATCCTCTTGTGCTTCATCAAATTTGGATCCTCAAAATGTTTCTAGCTGGTGGCAAGTTCCCATTACGGTTTCGATATGACGGCACACCATCACGCGGTGCACACCCGGTTCTGGAATATATGGGTGGTGGATTTTATTCGTGGTTGGTAGGTTGTGGTCTAAATGTCGAGGTCACCCTTCCTGACACAGCGTGTTTTTATCCTAATGGTACGTCTAAACTCTGAGTGTATACTCGAAGACCCGAAAACATAAAAAAAGCTGGAGACCAGCAGTGTTGAGAGGTGATGGCAAATACCTCGGTTGATCCTCATGCTAATGAAATACTCACTTTTGAGCACTCATTTAGGAGGTTATTGGTCTAGAAACGTGAAATCAACTCTTTATTGGGCCACCAACTGTTGGTTTTTGTTTGAAATCACGTGAATTATCAGTTTTTCATTAAGTTTTTTTTCATCCCAAGCTTGTCCGGTGTGCGTCTAAAAGACATTCTGACTGAGCAGTTATCAGTGCCGTACGAAATACCTCTCGGCACAATGAAATGCATGCTCCACGTTCATTGATGCAAGCAACCGTTAGGTGTATGAAAACATTTATTCAGATAGTCACCCTCGTGTTGTTGTTGTGCACGTTGTTGATAACCGGATACCTGCTCAGGTCGGATGAGGTAAGTGGCTAGAAACTCACCTATCGATTCAGGACAGGCAGACGTTCTAATTGCACAGATCCATTGATCACAATCGTGTGCAGAACACTTGTTGTTAACTTGCTTTAGGAGCACGTGTGTATTTGTTTGCGTGTTGTCTTTCTGTCACATTGTCTGAGCGGTATTCAGTTTTGTGTTGTTTTTAATGTGTGCGTTGCTCGGAACCCCGAAAAAACTAGTCATAATGACAATACTATTCTCTTTTTCCTTGAATCAATCACGTGATTCGTATTTTGTCTTGTTTTTGTTACTTTACCTCAGTCGGATGAACTGATCGTGATTACTGCACTACTAATCATTAGTGTCTCATTTGAAGTCGAAGTGTTCTGAATTTCCTATGGTTACAAATGGGAAGAAGATAAAAGCAGTGTATCAAAGATTTGGCTGTGCTGGTCGGAAGCCAGGTTTCAAACATTCTGTCTTAATAATCTGTTTCGGCAGACTCTTCTGAAAATCCAAGCGACCATCTTTCTGGAATCACTGAAACAACCCTGTAGTACCGGACGCATTCTCAAACTACGCGTACTGTAGAGGTTTATTACAAACTAAACGGTCTTGTCTGCACTTACGTAGTCGTGAACAACAAGATCTGGTACGATAATTAAAACTTGGTGGTAAATTTTGGATGCACAAGTGAGCTTCTTGTTGATAACGCATTGTTTTTTGACGCTATTGTGGTGCGTGCTATCCATTCTGAAAGGTATTTCATCTGGATTCATGGATGACCAGACATTACGATTTGGGTTTCGTACTAATCTTGCCATTGTGAAGCAGGATATTGAGTCACTGTTATTTTTGTCAAATTTAGAATTGTGTTCAGATCAATATGGTAGTCATTGTCGTTGACTGTCAGATCGATGATAAATGGATAAGTAATCAGTCCTAAAAGTCAACTTACTATGGTCGTTTATCACCGTTGAAGAATGGAGGGAACAATGTGACCATCGGACTAAAAAAAACGAGATTTTAACGTTGAATGTGGTCAATGTTTGCGGTAGAGAAACAGGGCGGTGCTTAAGGAGTTTGAAAACCAAGCTGTACATAATACCCACCTATTTTATTTGGCTGTTGTTTGCATCAACTGAGCACATCGGTGGCGTAGTGTGGCATTCTCCGGCTAGAGTATGTTTGTTTACAATAATCCAGACTGTCAGGTCTATTAGTGCACAAAATACTGGCGACCTGCTATAAAAAGCCATGTGGAAGTGGCTGCGGATTTCGATCCCCATAATAAGTTCGGATTAGCGCTTTTGTAGGAAAATGCCCAGTTCTGCGTTCCATCATTTTCAACTCTAATTTGCTCTGTTCCACAGAGCACGAACTGTGTGTACGCGTAATACATCTGATCCAGAATTAGAATTTGCTCGTGGTACCTGGCTTTCGCAGCAAACCGAAAGTAGCGATCAATCAAGAAACCTGTCTGGAAGGAATCCATATGCATGCAGTTGCCATATGAATGGGGCAGTAGTGCGTTGTTTCTAACGGGGTTTTTGACACAGGTCATCCAACGGACGTACTCGACAACTACACTGCGCTTATCCAATAACATTAGGCCATCATCAATCTTCAGTTTAAGACCCGCATACCGGAACTGTCTACTTCACACTGCTTGCCACACATTATATTTCAGTTCGCCTGCAGCTGCGGTGACGTTTACATTGACAGAACAGGTGGATCCCTGCGTCTTATGATAAAGGAACACATCTCCAAATATGTCGAGAACCTAGTGCGTAGTCTGAACTGATCTGATCCGCCAGGCAGCGCAAGCCAACTTCTTTGTTCGTCAAACACCTGCCGCAGACTGGTCTTATGGTCGATCCGACAAACACTTTCCTTGTGCTGATACTTCATCATAAGCTCGTCATCTTTGAAGCACTCGAGGAACTGGTGGTTACTTTCAACGAGCCGTTCCTGTGTGCATAAAAGTAACTGACTTTGAGTCTCCATCTGCCCCGATGATACACGAGTGTGGACGTGATTGGTGAACCTGATTCGTCTGATTACTTTGCGTTTTATTGCTGATAAGTCCATACGAAATGATATTACCATTTTACAAAGTACCTCTTTTGACATCGTTATTCAACTACTACTTTGGTCGTTGGTTTTGCGTCAATACTCTGGTGAACGTGTGATGGACATCCGTGGTAGTGCTAAGGCCCGGAAACGAAGACAGCGAACTCGCAAATTAACCTAATACTCAGGTTCTCTACTCTGTTAATCATACTGGTCAGCGGCAACCACCGGACTTCCCAGCCGAACAGGTTTTTTCTACATACTTAGAGTGTTATGAGTTGGAGCGAACTCTGAAGGTTGTTTAATTCTGTAAACAAGTGTTGAACTTTTATGATGAGATGTATCTGTTCTTGGTTTCTAGCAATTGCATCGCATCCCGCATAGTTATTTGATTGTGAGACAGTCGCTGTTTGCACATTTATTTATTTTTCATATGAACCCATAACTTTGTAAGATGAACTCATCATTTCATATGAAGACCTGACCACTTGATACTCTATCATTACAAATCTTCAGCTTCTTTTTGAAGTACGGGGTTTTCACCATTAATTTTATCACCATCTTGCCTATTGCGGTCGAATTCATTAAGTTGGCCCAACAGACGTATGTGATCTGTATTAAACCGGATCGAATATCTAGGCCAGTCGAATAAAATTAGCTCACCTATTGCCACCTTGCAACTGTGCAAACAATAGGTCCTCCGGTTTGTCTTCATGTGCTTGATGTTTGTATCATGCGAATATGTCTCGCCATCCATATGTTGAGAAGCACTTCCGTCGAGTTCAAACGTTACATTAATATTAACCTTGTGCGATCAAACATAGAGCCGTCTCATTCACCTGCATTCACCTGTTTGATTAGTTTATGCATTCCAATTTACACAACTCATGGAATAATGTAATCGCACATTGTCATACACAAACCATTATCTGTCTAGCCATCTGTGTATCAGTGCGCGCTCGCACTCCTTTCTCAAATTTCTCCAACTTAGACCATACATTCGAGGGTTGTGATTTTATTGGCGTCTTACATCTGGTTGATTCTATTGTTCTCGTTTACTTGATAGTCTGTTATCAGTGTATGAAGTCTGTTTTTAGCTTGAGTGCATGTTTGACACAATTCGTAGTGGTACATACTTCTTTGATAAACGTTTGGTCGAGTTGGTTATAGAGTGTGTATTTCCCAATGGACTTTTTGATCGGCGAGGTTTGGACGTCCGTGCACAGGTTCACATTAGCTGAGTGTCAGTTGTGGTTTTCAGTCAGCCCAACTGCTCTTGAATAGCCTGTCAGTATGTAAAATGACGTAGCTGATCGACATTAGACCTGAGCACTCTGGCCTTAAATGATGAACGTTATGCAGCGGTGTCCTCGTGGTTGCCGGGTTAATAATTTCGCATATCGTTGCACCTTGCGAAAGTTTGGTGTCTCGCCAGTTCTGGGCAGATGTAGATAATTGTCCTCCAGTAATTGGTAATTATTTCTACATGAATCGAATCTCTCGTGTATCACGGTTTACCTTTTTATTTTGAGCTAAATGATATCCATTGAGCTTACGAGCTGACTTTCCCCTTATCATCGTTCTCATTGGTTCCGTTTAAACAAACTGGCATCACATCCGTATCCAAGGTTATATTCGTTTAGTAAAAATTGCCTTTGAATTTTGCATCACAAGTCGTTTATTGGTGTGCAACACGCTGAGCTGGATACCACTGCGATACTGCCAGGAACTAGACAAAAGTGATCGAGTTGACCGGGGTTTGTACAGGCCAGTATCGGTACATTTGTACTGTCTGCAACACATTCTGTCAGGTTGTGTAAAATTCTGTCATCTCAAACTACAATTTGTCTTATTGCTCATCGTTTCCTCTGCATTTCCATTTTTGTTATCGACAGCAAAGAAGATGGCAGTATTCGGACCATGCCTCAGACCAAGGTGAGTTTTGGCATATGGTTGTCCTATCTCGTTCTTCCCGAGGGCCTAAGTTAACCTTTAGTTCGAAACCCTTGTGACCGAAAAAAAGCCAGTTTACGAGGGGATTTGTCTAATACTGGATGCACATCAGAGCACATCAAGTAACCGCGATGACCGGAACCCGCCAGTATATGATTGGTAAACTACGCTGTTATCTCTGGATGAATCTCATACCCAGCTGCTCTTTACGTTACTATCGGCCGTCCTACAGTCCCTGTGTTTGAACATCTGTTCCAAGTCAGTATTCTTCGAACTGGACGGGTTTTGTAACAAACATTGCATCTAACTTGATTGTCATAGCCGATCTCTGTTGACTAGGTTACGGTGATGAAACCCACATAGATTTGCGCTCGGTAATGGATATCTGCTTACAGCCTTGTGATCACCACTCTCTTTTACGTGCGCTGCAGCCCATATTGATGTGTGAATCTACGTATGGGCGGTTGAAACTGTTTGTGAACAGACCGAACAGTAACATTGTCGGCCGCCCGTCTGATGTTGGCTGTTACCCTGGAGCGCACAAATGTAATCGACGTGCTGTTCTTAGATTCGCGCATTTTTCGACTCTAATATTGAGTTAATAACTGAACATCATGCACTCAATCCGATTAGACATAGGTTGCTCGGTTGCCCTGTGGCACGTTTACCGCTTAATGTGATCATTACATACTAAATATCTATATGCCTGTCTGTTGTTTGGTATGTCGCAACCCCGGCTATCGATGAGTTTATCTTTGGGACTAATTCAAGCTACGCTTGCTTTGGCGGACACATTCAGAGTGACCCCTTCCTTCTTATACGTGGAAACACTTCCTATAACTAGCACACGGTGATCAACCAAAGCATTCAACATTTCTACCGCAGGACCTTTACTGCCGCTTGGCGTATTGAGTCACAAATGGACTGGATATTGCCAAGCTACCCAAACCTTAACGGAACCGGTTGCAGCAATTGGGGCTCGGGCTTCTGTTATGCATGTTATCATCTACGTGGCTACCACAGGGCTACATGGTGATTGTCTTCATATGATTATGCAGAGTTTTTTGGCTATATTATCATATGAACCTTCGGGTCATTACGGGGTAGGTTTTTACTGCAAATTTCTGGTTGCGATGGCAAGGGCGCTGAACATAAAGTCATCCTGTGTCTCATCTCCGACTATTCTGAGCTCTCTTGCTTACTGTGCTTCATGAACCCTGACGATCTCCCACATGTGACTCCGTAAGTAACATGACAACAAACGCCATGTAACGTAGCCGTTTCAAATTTCTATGTTATCTTTCGTATCCTGGACTGTTTTCAGCCTTTGAATTGTTACTGTCTGACTTTTCGGACCGCCTTTGAAGTTGTGATCGGATTGGTAACAGGCTTGAATAATCCGGCTTCATCGGTCGCCAATCACATCGTAACACTCGGTCATCTAGTTGACCCTGCCAAATCGTTCAAGGTACTGTTACGTAATCGTAACCCGAACTGTTGGCGAAGTAGTGCTAATCCGACAACCCCGGCGGGTTTTGTGACACAATCAGTCTCCTCACCATGGAAATGATTGCACTATTAGCGAGCGAAAGGCCAAAATTGTGGTTGGTTCGTTCAATTTTTGTTGCTGTGTGTAATTTGTCTAAAATTTGCTGGTTTTACGTCAGCCACTGATCAAAGTAAATCGAAGTGGTAACACCTCGCGACATGTGTCTTCTCTCTGTTCTTACTAGATGAATAAGAGGAACTCACTGTTTTAAATGGGTCGGTAACGGTCGAATTAGTCTGAGAGTGATCTCGGTACCTTCAATGTGGCAGTCAGTGGTGTACCCACTAACTGTTTTCTTGCGGCGTTCCACCATGGTCGACAGCGCGCGTGATTTCAAAATCGCCTATGTGACGATTAACATCTACCAACTTTACCGCACGGAACATCACGGGTTTTAGTGAACCAGGACATTTCGTCGTCTAACCTCCTCTTGGTTTCCGGTCTTTTGTGGGCTGGTTGAATAATATAAAGTACAGCTTCAATCTGAAGAAAGACCAACCATCCATACTCCGCACTTTCCTTGAGTTGTTTTTTATAACCTGTTACCCAATTAATCATTTACTCAATGTATACCCATCTGCTCTGTGAACGCGCTTATTTCGCCCATTCGTCTCCCCCTCCGGTTCTCATTGTGCACAACGCACGCACGTTTTTCAGCTGATATCTGCGCTCCCTTTGCGACGTTTACAATGCACAATTTTGAATGTTTCGCCATCTGTATTAATTGTCGCTGTTTGGCGGTGGTTCGATACATATGTCGTAACCGTTTAAATAAATCGCGGTTCTGTTTTTCATCCACGTTTTGTTCATTCTCTATTTTTTTCTATACAGCTCTTCAAAACTTTGCCTGTGATCGAAAATCAAATAGATGCTCTGCTGGCTTTTGATGTAAGTATGTATTCGTGTTTATTTATTTTTGACTACTGTTTTTTTTACTGTTACTTTGAGGTTGTCAATCTTCGACTGTTAATGTGCTCCCTTCGTTGTGCATATTCAGTGAGATCAGTAGCAGTATGTTTCCATACGCCACAGTGACGAAAATCAACAAAAATTCCCAATTTGATTGCACTTGTGTTATACTACTCCATTTTCGGACTGTTCTACGTCCGTTTTAAACTACTGAATGCCAGTTGTTGGAATGTTCGTATTGCGTTGGAGAACTAGGAATGTTCCGTTTCCCCAGTAGAACGAACTGCTTGGTTTTGCTCAGGTGACGTTTATCGCGGGTGTTCCGCTGTTTGAAGTTTGTTCTCTAGCTTCATAAGTGTTATTCGCTGATCCTTGCCATTTGCTACATACGAAAATCACGTAAAACCTCTCGGTGTCGGATTATGAGACCTGAATCACGCTAATGACATCCTCCTAGTTTGAAACGTTTCACAGTCTGCTCACTATTCCCTGGAGGACTATGCGATATCGGTTTTGGCTTGTTCTTTTTTTACCCTTAAGTTCATAGACGCCTCTGTTCACACAGGTTATTTTGAATGACCTGTCAGAGATGATCGAGGCTAGCTGTACAGTAGTCTATCTCAAATGGATTGCTCTTTGAAACGATTCCAAAGGACATTTTTTGGTTTGCCAGCTGAGCTCTAGTTGTTTCAAGTAGTACATCTGAAGTGCTTTTCGAATTCAAATAACCTACTATTACTGTGTGTAAATGGTTCCACTACAAGATCAATAGCAATTTCCGGTGTGTTGTCTTTTAGCAAAAGGCTCGTAACGGATAGACCTTTTAATCTGGCCTGCAAAACACTCAGGAGAAGCATGGAGGAATCTCAGTTCCAGTTAAGATTGTTCAATCAGGCAGAAGTAGCACTACATCCAACTCTTAATTTATGCAATCTACTTTTATCGATTCCTTGTCAGCTGCTATGTGCCAGAGAGACCGGAGCCTTCGATTCATTCACAGCTGAGTTGGCCTCTCTGTATGTGTTAGCTTCTGCGATTAGACATTTTTGTTTATTTCTAGTTCAATGTCTAAATTCCTCCACATTTGTGAATCAATAGTGTGGTCTTTGTCTATTGCTTGATCGGCGGTCGCAGATTCCATTCTCAGGACGCGATGTTAAAGTCGATTTCGATGCAGTTTTGTAGTTCCCATTCAATTTCGGTTTATTCTATTTTTAAACTCTATTGCGGTCTGTGGAATAAAAATCCTCCATTTCACTGTATACAGTGAGCATTCCTCATAAACGACACTCAGTAGTCTTTTCCAGCGTCTTGGTCTTTTTTCTGGAGTTACCACCTCTTCTACGGTTTAATTTGTAGTACACCAATGTTGTGGATTTTGTCAGACTTTTTAGTTGTTCGTTTTCGTACAGTTAGCCGATGTGATTACAGAAGTTGGACTCTGTTGGCCATAACTTTCTTAAGAGCCGACGGCAATAGTTGAACAACGGAAACTCGAAAAATTGCATTATTTCGCCAATTGTATTTGGAAAATACCTACCGGCGGTCTGATTGGTATTTTTTCCAATGCTTGGGCTTACCCTGGACCTTCGTCAGATACTGCAGGATATTTCTGTCTTCAACTAGTTGTTTGAATGACGGCAGTATACTGTTCGTTCCAATCACGATCCTTAGGTAATATTCCGTCGTTTGGGGGTGGGATTGAGGCGTAAAACACCTTTATGCCGACTATGCTGAAGTAAGGCCTTCAGTTGTTCCGCAGACAATGTGCTGTGGGATATGCCAAATTAGCAGCACAGCATAGACAATCATTATCTCAGAAAACGTCGACTACTGTGCAAGTATGAACAATTCAGAAACGTGATCTCGTGTTCTAAAACATAGTTTGATAAAAGTTTTACGTTTTCAAGTGGATTTTGGCAGGGTTGTACGTTGTTAGTGGATTGTCCTGTTTCTTTCCCCGGCAAAAGTTCTAAGGACGAGGCCGGCTCTTATTTTCAAGGGTCTGGTTGACTGTCCGGTGAAATTAGTGGTCGAATAACTAAAAACTATGCAATATTTTACATTTTTCGTCACTTTTGGCTCCAGCGTGATGTTAGTCATTTATCGTTAGGTAGTTTTTGTCCACTCAGTCTTTCCGTGTGATCATGAGGCCTTTTTCCTTCACTGATGTCTTCTGACGACACCTACTCGATGTGGACATTTTTTGGCGAACCACGTGACTCACCAGCTCTTTTGGATAAGGCAATTCCGATATACCAATAAGCATGTTAGCTTTTCCATGGTTGTTTGGCTATCTTTTATGATTGTTTATCGAGCATTTACATGATCCGTTACCGTCTGTGTCCGACTGAGATTGACGAGCTGGCAATCAGACGCTCACTGTTTGATGTGGATGCTCCGGATAAAAGATTCTCAACCTGAGCCATGAGGGCAATGTTCATCTGTGACCAAAGGTATTATGAAAATTGATTTGATTTGATTAGTCTCGTACACGATCATTTACTCTTCTCTACCTTTAATCCTTGCTTATTCATTGTGGATTTCTGAATAGTTCATCGGTACGATTCCTTATTGCCTATCTGAAAGTCTGACTAGATAAAATCTAGTTTGAGTCTTGTCTAAACATACTGAGGTAACTGCTTCTATAGGTATGTCGATGTGATCATCACACTTTTTTTGGTCTTTGGGGCGTCACACGTGGATCCAATTGAGTCAAGATAACTGGATTTGTTGGCATGTGCCATACCGTATCAAGTTCGAAAAACAGGAAGTTTCGATAAACAAACATCTCTGACGCCAGCAATTGACGTGGTGACAAGCCAAATGTAATTTTCGTTTAATTCTGTGCGCAAACGGCGTGACCCGGTTGCTGAAGTCTAGTCGACCTCCAGACGTAAACATGTGCAAGTTCATTTATATTCAGGGCGACTGCAGCTTCGTACCTGTTGTTTTGCACGGTGTATGTATGTAAACCGTTGTTTATCCCTTCATCGGATGGTTCAACGTTAGGTTTTCACGCGGGTGCTTGTTTGATACAGCCCTTTATACGATTAAATCTCTTGTCGCAAAAGACTCGACATAACTCTAACCCTTTGTCGGTGGATCACCTCCATGATTTTCTCAACTGTTCATCTGAAACACTTTTATTAGGGCATATCATCAAGTCGCTCTGTACAGCTTGACTGTCCCTTTCATCTACACTCACGCACATGTTCACCTCGTGTCCATTTTTACTTGATGAAGACATGACTCACTGTACCCAGGCCACTGTCGCATGGGCTGCTTACATCTAATCACATATAATTTCTTGACTATTTCTGTTCATGAAAACTTACGATAATTTTACACGCACACATGCGTACTCGATCGGACTTGTATTGGATCCGACGGCTTTGTGGCACATGCCACAACTCGAACGTTTTTACATCCTGATATGGCATCTGCCTGACAATTGAACTGCAGTCCTACCGATCTATCTGGTTTCGAAGAGCTGTACACTTATCACACCTGCCACCACGTACTTGGTTTTCGGTTTCACACGTATCTGTTATGCTCATGGTTTGCGTGGGCCTACTACTTGTTAAGGGTGATCAGAAGCATGACCTGAACAGCGCACAGTGTTTCGGTGTTCGGTTGTGCAATACGGTAGAAAAGCATGCAGTATTATTGGATACACCGGTTGAGCGCGGAACTAATCGAAACTGAACGTCAGTGTATTATACACTGCACTCCACAACTAGATTAGCCCTCACTACCGGCTGAGTTAGTTTTTTGGGTAACTGACCCGGACTGGGATCCTCCAAAAAAATCCTACAACGTTTCTTTGCATGTCCGGCTTTTGGGTCAGACTTAACTGAGACGTTGTCTATTGGGATCGAGACAGCACTTAGTGGTCAGAACGCTCCACTGCATTGTTTATGGTAGAACTGTGTCGCTAGAATATTGGTCTCGGCACCTTGAATGTGACAAGCCTCCTAGGCCAAAGTAAGCTCCAGGTGGTAGGCGATAGTTACATGTGTTGATCGTTTACTCAGCGAAAGATGTTGGCGGGCACGATGGCCTTGCCGTACGATATGGGCTCTCCAATAATGTTCGAGGAAAATCTGCTGCATTCCATGCGCTACATCCGCGACACCAAGCATCATTCCCACAATCATCTCTCCATCGTCATTCGTTCGACATCCGGGCGGATCATGATAACAACCAGCGAACCCATCGACATCCAGTACCAGGGACGCCCGGACTCACTCGATAGCACTGGTATCGTTATCTCTAGTATTTTACGTAGAAAGAATGAGACGTTTCTTGCTCCTTTTGTTGATCCGATCAGTAAAAGCAGGAGGGCATCATTTCCACCGCACTGCGTAAAATGACAGCGATCACGTTCAATCGTTTTGCGATCAAAACAATTTGTTTAAAGATACATTTTCTAGTAGCTTTCTTATTCGAAAAATGACAGCAACGCAGTTGTCAGTGTAATTCCACTGTATGCTTGCAGAATCGGGCTCCTCTCATATGTAGTCGTTGGGATGACTTACAAGTCTATGTGTAAAAGTGTTTTTCGTTTGCTTGCTTTTCTTTGGCCTGTCTGACATACTTGTATTTCCACGAATGTAAGATTTCGTCATTGTAACAGTCCAGATTAACACATTACACTGGCTTGATTACCATGTTAAAGTAGGTAGCAAAATAGATCGAGTGTATGTATCCATTCAGGTGAGCACAGACATTTCACTGCTCCTAAAAGCTGTTCGAATAGAGAAAGTGGATAACATCACCGAAGTAGAGAATCGCATAGGACGACATCTTCAGCTGCTCTTACAGTTGAGGATTATTGATGAAGTAACGTATGAATCTCTTAAGCCGCGTGGATCGTCAACACCCCAACTTTACGGCTTACCAAAGGCACACAAGCCTGGGATGCCACTGGGGCCAATTTTGGCAATGGCGAATTCCCCTTACCATAAATTGGCATGCTGGCTAGTCGCTACCTTAACCCCATTAAGACAAAAATTTCAGGTACACTCCATTAAGGATTCTTTTGAATTGGTCAGTGACTTGGACAAAATCAATCTTGCTAACGAACTGATGTGCTCTGTAGATGTTCAGTCACTGTTCACAAATGTTCCGTTACACGAAACGATTGACTATTTGTGAGCTCGTTGAAATGAGTCACATTTCGCTGCCACTTCCGACTGACATATTAAGGGAAACTTTGCTGCTCTGTACCGATTATGTCAGTTTTCGTTTTCTCGAGCAGTCCTACCGTCAAATAGACGGAGTAACCATGGGTAGTCCACTGGGTCCTATCTTAGCAGACTTTTTCATGATAAAAATTGAACAGCAGGAGATAGGAAATTTGTCATATTACAAGCGATATGTCGATGACACATTAATATTCAGTCAATCTAAACAGGTGGTAGATAACCTGGTGCAACGTCTAAATAGTTGTCACCCTAACTTGAAGGTTACTTGTGAATTTGAGATCAACATCTGTTTGCCATTTCTAGATATACTCAAGTCGTCGAGAAGATGGTTCGTTTAAAAGAACTGTTTATAGGAAATCTACGTGGTCCGGTCAATACTTAAACTTCAGCAGCTTCACACCGGTCCAACATAAACGAGCACTAGTGCATACGCTTTTTACACGGGCAAGGCGAATCTGTACGCATGACAGTCTTACAGAAGAACTAGATCTGATTACTTCTGTCCTACAGTCAAATGGTTACCCCAGAAGGTTCGTAAATAGACACAGTAAACAAAAAGTACCATCCGAAGAGATGATCACTGTAGAGAAAAAGAAGGTCTACATAGAGCTGCCTTTTAAGGGTGATTATATCATGCACCAAACAACGCAACGGTTGAGGAACTCGATTAAGCAAACTTTCAATGCAGCTGGACTCCGTGTAATCGCTCGGACTCTGAAGTTACCGTTGCCTTCAGTCAAAGGAGATCAGTTTATCGGTGCCACTTCACATTGTATTTACCAATTTGTATGTAACTGCGAAGAACGTTACACAGACAGAACCGAGAGATGCCTGGGCTCCAGAATGAAGTAACATCTACCTAAATGGGTGTAGAAGTCCGTGTTACCGGAGAGCGGCAACGTTGCTGAAACGCGTAAACAGCCGGCCTCCTCAGTCGCTAGACACGTCCTGACCACTGGCCACGTTATCGATTCATCGTGTGCATTCAGAGTCCTGTTACTTCATTCCAACCCAAGATTCTTACGGTTTGCCGAAGCAGTCGCAGGCAACCGACGCAAGCCAGCTCTCTGCGTTCAGAGACAACTGTTCGTGAACTTGACGCTTCCCTGGACTTAGTGACCTATCCTAACCCGTTTATTGATTATCCACCCCTCTAGTTGTTCGTTATAAAAAAACGCACCCGTGTTATTATAAATTTGGTACTGACGAGTCAATACGAAATGCTTGCATCTACCAGTGTTCGAGTTCTAACTGCTTTGTTCAAATTGTTCAAGAGAACCAATTGTTTCAAATTTTTAAAAGCGATTCGTTTGTTTAATCTGACCGACCGACCGTCATATCAATCCCGACTGTGTACCAATCATTAACTAGTAAACATTTATTGTTGTATACGATTAACATGGTAAGCATCATGCGAGCATCGGTTGAAAAATATCAATATATCTTTTTCCACCTATCTCCGCATACACTTTGATGACCTGTCAAATGTCGTGCGTAAACTACCTTGTTTTTCTTGGGGTAACAGTTTTGGATGTTGTTACTTTTAACCAGGTTCAACCGCCTGTCCATCGTGCGCACTGCATTTCCGGAATGTGCATTTAAAAATACACCTGAATGCATAACCATAACAGGCACAGAATGTAACAGTAACCTGAAATCACTTGAGAGTTGCATTCTTTTTCGTTAGAAAACTTTGATTTTCTTCTAATGCTCCATATATTCTCTGATGACTGAATACTGTTTTGCTTCTTCAAACCAAAAGCAGGTGCGGTTTGAGATAAGCGAAACTAGAACCTAAGGAATTATTGTTTAGTGGCAGATAATGTCACTAAGATGGGACATTCGCAAGCCTGATTACTCTTTCTGTAGATTGCCATCGAGGGTTAATTATCATTGTTTGTGTCACATATATAATCGAAGTTGTTCACGTTTGTGTTTTTTCGTAATTTCCTGATCTGATTACGGAATCCGCAAACACTTTCCACCTCCGCGTAGTGACTGTAAACACGAAATTTTGTAGCCTAAAGGGATGTGTTCCTTGGTTCTGTGTCCTACCCATCAAGAAGTTGATAACAGAAGAATGTTGGACATATGCAATTAGAAAAAAACGCTAGAATTTCGGCTGTTGTATTACACACAACCGTTCAATGTATATTTAACAGCCGCGGGGGTCGTTTCTTCTTCATCAGCCGTGCTTATCTTGTCAGTTGTTTATTGCTATCTCTGTCATTGTTGTGTTCATGGGAATTAGCATTCACTGTCATATTCGCACATGCCTCCCCGTCTTTGTTCCATTTGAATGATTTTATTGACCAGAGTATGCGTGTTCGGGAGTCTTGCATTCTTTCTCTCCATATGTGCGCTCTTTGTTATCCCGGTTTCATTATGTTCCAGTTTATGGATAAATAAATTAGCTATCTATTGCACGCTCGTTCAGTTTGCTGATTGTTTTGATTGTCTTGTTTGATCGTAATTTGAACTCCATATTCCTCCCATTTATCACTGTTGCCGCAGTTTGGCCAGTTGAACGCGGTATCTGCATACCCACACATGGTAATGCGTGATATCGTGTTTCGTAACCGGATCAACTGAATCCCAGGCTGAACACTTGAATGTTGCTTTTAGGGTTTCACATTTGATGCAAGTCACGCCCTATTTTGCATGTTAATGAACTCATTTTAGGTTAGCTTTGATATTTGATCCGATACCTATTTGATATAATGCCCATCACGTAGGCTCTTAAAGAATGACAACCAAATTTCAGTGTACAAATTTGTGGTTAGTAGTTCATCTGGATCTGAAAACTAACGTAAAATGATATACTTTTCGGTAGTGTGTGCTACATTGTATCCACCATTGTCACTGTCTAGCAAGGTTTGTCATTGAACTATTTGAAGCTTTCCCGGATATTTGTTCCCTTCAATGGAAAAGAGAATTAACATCCTAGATCATTTCAGCAGACTCTTAACTTGAAACCAGGTTGTTGCTTCCATACAGCACTTTGTAACCGTTGCTATTGCTTGATGTTTTTTTTTACGTGACCCTATCTGTACCATCGTTGTCAGTCAGCTGAATTGTGTTGTTTTATCTCGCCTATCCGAGCAATTCATGTTGACTTCATTTATGTTGTTCTCTCCAGGCCACATCTAACGAACTGGTCAACACAGTACTGCGTGTTGCTCACCTACATCTTTATCGTGATCTGATTCGTTTGTACGCGGTCTACAATGAGGCGATGATCAATCTGATCGGTATGTCTGTTTGTCTATTGTGTTCATGTTTGATTCGCATCGGTTTTACTCATTCATATAACTGACACGTTTGATCGAAAACAGTGTTGGTCCTTCGTTTTGAAGCGGCCTATGCAGTGTGTTTGTCCGTTTCTACGTACACTGTTGTCTACGTTCGTCTTCCGATTATCCCACCACGGAGAACGAAGCATGTCTGCTCCAATGCCTCCTCACAAGTGGCTCGTGCTGAATCATTTGCGGTTCCACCCACACATCCAATGTGCAGTGTAAACCCGAAAGACTAAGACAGGAAGATCAATAATCGTTAGCCAGCTGGTAGGCTAATATCAAAATGAAACTCATCGCTCGGAAACAAAAATTTAAGACACTCTAATGATAAAATGGAAGCTGAGAAAAAAAAATATATTGAAACCATGGGGCAGTAAAAGTTTCAGTATGAGTGTTAGTGCGTTTTAAATAAGAATGGAAAATTTGAACTGAGAAATCACGCAAAATCCTCAACGTACGTTGCATTGACAAGGTCGGAAAGAAGTAAAGGTAGAAGACTATGACCTGAGTTTTTGGTAGAAAACAGATGATTTACCAAACGAAAGAGGCCGTCAGTTGATACGAACAAAAATAATGTACATCTGACTTAATTTACTTGCACATAACGTACTCGCCGTCTTTTCGCTGACGGTTTACCTTGAATACGTAATAACCTCTCAATCGGAAACTGGCTGTGCATTATCGGCGGAATTTGTCACAAACAAACACGGTCGCGTCGCTAATAGTGGTGACATCTGTTTTTCTTCTCAACCGTACACTTGAATTCCCGGTCACGAAACCACCGCTCACCTCCGGATTGCATTCCTCTATATGGTTTGTTTCCGGATTGCGTCCTCTCACTATATTAGGTTATATTATAACACAAAAGATATTTTAATAACGTTTTTGGATCACAGCTTCTAGCCACCGAGCTGTGAAGCTGTGATTTGGATCACAGCATCCCAACTATGGCCTAAGTTGTACTTGTCTACCCGTCTTTACTAGACGTGTGGCTTTAAGCCAGCATGACATAAGCATAGATGATTTCTAGATTGTTTTTCAGGTTGAAATGATAATATCTGATATCTCATTCGTACTGGGTAAATCAACTTCAATAGTGCGGACTGGCAATCTTGCCGTCTTGGTTTCTGGCTTCGCTCGTCCCAATGGTTGTGTACACCTTGTCAGTCAGTGATCAGAATGAGAAATTAATGTCTTATTCACTGCGCCCTCGGGCTAAGCAAGCCCCTCACTGCCAAGTGAGTCGGACTATTGAGTCATTGGCTGCGGGTGGGATCCTCCAAGAAAACCCCATATCTTGTTGTCTCGCAGGTCAGACTTTTGAATCAGAGGCTCGGGATGAGGTCCCTCAAGTCAACCCCCTTCCGCGGCATAAACGACCGGGAAGTATTAGAAGTTATCGTCCTCCCGACAGTGACATTACTAGCCGATTTCGACTTTCTCCTACTGTTTTACTCCCCTATTCCTTTGAATTCCATATGCCTCCGG
>LUCH01001913.1:33804-71443 GCA_013368495.1 Paragonimus heterotremus | reverse complement strand
TATCCGAGATGGCGATGTGTCGCAGTCAATGGCGTACCTGTATCCATACCATTTCTAGTTCTTCTGCTTAGTCTTCTTTTTTAGTAACGTTTTCTTCCAGGATATTCCACGTCACTGTTGAGGTGAGCGGCGGCCCGAGCCCCAATACCTTTTGGTCGGGCTGATGGCTGTTATGATGATGATGATGATGATGATAATGATGATGATGATGATGATGATGATGATGGTGACTGCTCCGGGATCTATTTGTAAGTCACCCGACAAACGTGTCCTATTCATCAGGCTTACTTAGGCATGAATATACATGTTCGGTCGCCTCCATATCGACTTTGTGGGGTACTTCGATGTGTGAGACCAATTCGGACTACCAAATGCCTGTAGGCAATCAGTCTGATATTTTTCAGGCTGAGGTTTTCCCAGACACGTTTTTATTCACATCTTTCGGATGCGGCGTTAGCTTTGGCTACGCGAGCTTTCAGCTCGCGGTCGGCGGGCTGATGCCTTGATGGTTGCAGATCCAAACAACCATCAAGTGTCCTGATGGACACGGATTTTAAGCTTAAGCGAAACACATCCGCCCGGGGAAAGAAACCATCTTACATGTGTTCTTCAGGTTTCGTTGCCATATTCAGTAACGCCGTTACCAGTAACGGTTCTTCTTCAGTGTGTACACTGTCGTCAGGTATGTAGCGCAGAAACATAGAATATTGAGCAGGCGATCATCCATGAACTATTCACTTTGGACTCCAACCTCCGAGTTCTGGAGTGCGACTATTGGTATTGCGGTCAAATGTACGGGAAGTAGGGCTGGGACCAAGACAACCATGCTGGTGACAATTGCGAACCTTTTAGAAGTCAGTTCACACGATTGTACCATCGACTTCGTACCCACATGTAACACTTTAGTTAAGTTAACTCTCCCGGACATACAAACTTGCGAAGTACCACCTCTAATAGTTAGCGATTCAAGGGTTTGAACGCAATGGTGTACTCCACAAAACGAGTACACAGCGACGACTGGTTGCATTCTAGGTCTTTTTGTCGGAGCTGGCCCACAGCAGACCTCATATCACTAGTACTGAATTTGGCCGCAATCCATACTGCTACTCGGTAGCCTCAGTCTCCAATATTTTAGTCTGCAGGTGTTTTGGCAAAGACTTCAGTAGAACCTTCCCACCAGAGCCTTGCAGACTGATACACCGAAGAACTGGCTGTGCTTCACTTGCTCCCTCTGTCCTTCACCAGAAATAAGATCTAGCGTCTTTGATCTCATGCGTGATTGTGTTTTGATTTCAGATATATTACGCTGGCTAGAGCAGAACACTTTCTCAAATCGGGTCGATAGACTTCACTATTTTCACTAACAACCTACGTTCTATTGTTGCTGTTCCATTTCCCAATTGCTCAATGACTGTCTGAATCTTCGCCGAACCTTGGTTGAGAACAAGTTTCCTTCTGGTGGCTTGACGCATCGGGTTATTCACTGTCACTCAGTTGGTATTAGGCAGCCGATTTAACACACTGCCAGTTTATTTGCTGCGGATCCTCACATCTCCCTTTTGCATACAGTTGATATCAGTCGCTATCCACCGACACTTTAGTGAACTAGTTGGACAGACCAGAATTATTTCCAGTCCTCTCATGGACATTTTCTTGTTGCTTATGACCGGTATTGCTCTACATCAGCTCCCTCTGTTTTTCCTATCTGTTCTCATTGATTTCATGAAGCCTTTCAGTGAATTGACGGCTAACGCTACTCATTGAAATTTTTTCCTCGTTGCTTGAGCCCATAATGGAAAAGGTGACTGCTACGTTCTTCTATCATATAACTGAAGGTAGTCTCATGGTTGTCGGTGAACCATTCCGGGCATTTCTGGCTCGGAAAACCGACTATTTCGAGGGCTTCTACCGCGATCTGTTGCTTGAACGATAGTTTTTCATTTTCAAGATAAGTGGATGCGTGATTACCTTAAAAATGAACAGAGAATTGTGTTTCAACACACTCCTCGTTTTTAGAATTTTCTCAGTGGTTCTCCATCCAGTTTCCATTGCCGTCTGGCTGATCTATAATAAACTGGCTTATAAATGTCAGTGAACTACTGGGTCCTGTCCAACTCATCATTCGTGCTTCAATAATCCTCACATCATTCACATGACACGTATTTTCGCTGTCATTCGACCATGTAATCGAGCAAGTGATGATGATCACATTTTGGGTGATTCCAGGTCGTAATATCGCTCTTCCAGTTGCATACATGCACACACAAATGTACGCCTGCTCATCTCGTTCTTGTTGTGATCGGTTATGAAGTAACTTTGTCTGGGAAGCTCAGCGATCATAAATATTGATTAGACTTTGGTTGTTTTATCCTAGAAACCCGGTTCTTCTTGTAACTCTTTTTACCCGACAACCATGACTTGCGAGCTTTACTTAATAAGGCTTTCGAAGTTCTTCGAAGTCCTTTAACGCTTCATTGTGCATTCGCCGTACAGTATCTCCCTCCAACCGTTGAGTTGAGAAAACATGATACAATATGAAAGGAAAGTGGGTGTAGCACGATGGATGCTGCCTGGACATCACACTGTCAAATTTGCTACGATTTGGTTGTGTAATCAACCTTCTATCCGAATAATTTCTGACACAGATAACTGTAAACCAATGTCTGTTATGACACACTTGATCTGTGGGGTCTTCGACTACACCAGTATTTTGGTCTTTACGTGTTTATCCACCCCATCTGTTGGAGCTAGTCGGTAGAACGGAATTAAGTGCATCGGCGTGAATAAGCTGTTCAGTTGACATCATCTGGAAGTATGCCGTTGGTTATCGCTGTTTGCCGTTTGAGCGAAGTGAGCTCGATAGATCGTTTACCCACTGAGTCACTGACAGGACCATGTACTCATGGTTCGTTCAGTTGATTAGCGAAGAACAGGGAAGGTGTGCTTGGCAAGATGGAAGGCGGGATCATTACAATGCCGTGCTTCAATTTCGGCTCTCTCTAGTATCCGAACTGCTTAACTTCATTCAATTCATACATGACCTGTCGTGTCACGCGACATTACGCTCCATTTCGATGTTGCATAGTCCTACGTGAAACTGAGTGTGTTTGGTGTAATCACGGGCAGGTTGTCTAACCTCTCGTTTCTGACTGATTACAGTTTTTCGATACTTTTGAACTACTAGTAAAGGATCTTCCCGCGGTCCTTTCTCTATCTGACCCATCTCTTGTTGTCGTTTGATCTTCATGTGTTGATCAGACAAAAAGTATAAAATACAACTTCCACTTAAGACTACTGTGTACTACTCCCAGTCGACCGGTCACACGCTCAGTGTGAGGCTGGAGGCCCTCTTTGGCATCAATTTCCAGGATGCTTAAATCACGCTGGAAGTCGTTATTTAATCACCTTCTTTGTCCATGTTGCACGTTCGAATGAGAGTCGACTGCGAGACCTGTTTATTACAGACAGGTTGATTTTAAGTAGTTAATTCTCTTCGTAGATCCTGGCTCTGCAGATAAGTGTCAAACATTATGAGATATGCGCATTTCGTAATGACTCTTCGGCGCCAAACATCGATAGCTTGGGTCACCTACGCAACACACAACATGCTCAGACTGAGGACATGCTGGTTGACAAAACGTATTTCCCTCATCCATTAGGTAGCCTGCATGATTGTCGTTTCAATCGCAGTCTTCAGACGTGTACGTTGTGGGACTTGCTAGTTCACATCTCCGCTTGCACGTGCGTATCTTTTGCGTTTTGTCATATGGCATTGATTATACTGGTCACACCAACCATGTTCTTTTCCACTCAGTCACGTGTGCCGAGTTAGATGTCATTCTACTTGACAACTGCAAGATCGTACTGTGTCAAGGGGCTACGATAATAGAAAAGCCATTCTTACATTTGTGGTGAGAGGTCAAAGTATTGAATTGCTAGTTTTTTAAAAAATTTCTCGAATGTCTGCAATGGGATGATCATTGATTCGTTTTACGGCCAAAAAGGCATTTCGGCATTTAGGAGAAAGTGAAATTACAAGAACACCCCAAAGTAATGATAGAAATATCACTCCTTAAATATTCATTTTTATGCGTTGGCTGTCTTGTTCCTTACACGGTTAATCGATATTCACCAGGATACTTCATCTGGCTTCAAACATTTGGCCGTGAAATTTCCTGAGCAAGACAATTCAGGATTTTGTTTTTATCTTGTGCCAACCACTGAAGTAATCTGCAGTGCACGTATTCAGACAGCTTGCTACTCTTCGACCATATAAATGGCCTATTGCAACGTGTGTGTATATATCCTCGGTACATTTCTCAACTGCTAGTGCAACCTTCTGCGTTTGGTTGATTGACCTGAACTCCACACAGTACTGGGCTAAACTCGCGGTGGTTTGATGTTGATAATAGTGACAGACAAACTCTTCATCGTTCGTTTCAACCCTGGCTACTTTCCAAACTAACAACTCTGTTAGAGTGACTTAGTATGACTGAAAGTAAACATTATTTCAAAGTGTTTTCTATCTTTATCAAACTGTCCCTGTCCTCGTGCTTCACAGTCTGTTGGGTTTGAGCACCTTTATTAGATCAGACCGGCTTATTGTTCTCGGTGAAATCTGTTGTCAATATAGTCATTCCGTGCATCTGATTCATCTATATATCATTTCGTCTGAGTCTTGAAGGTTTGACAATATAGTTATTCAACAGCTTTTCTACGCACATATTGAAGTCTTCTGCATTAGCCATGTGGTATGCATACGCTCTGTACTGTTACGTTGTCCGGTTCTCCAACTCAAGTTTCTGAGATGGAATTGGTTTGAAACGTCTGAGCTCATGCATTCCGAAACAATTTCGAACTAGTGAGCTTTAAACTGTTGTGTGCTATTCAGAATTATTTTTCGAGGCGGTATCCTGTGAAGTGCCGGACGCAATGATTTATTCCTCCTTCGCATTTTGACTGCTCTGTTGACGACCGGTTCCAGTGGACGAACACTGCATGATCTAGCATTATCCATATCACAAACGTTGAACTTTTGTCAATCTTATCTATACGACAACCCGACTTTGCTCTTCGGCTACTCGAATGTGACCTCCTGCGGTTTAATTATGCAGAAAAGTCGTTTGATGTATGCGCACGGACACGTGATCGAATCACGTGCTCGTGAAATAACATAGGTCTCTTGTTGAACAACACCTAAGGTCATTAGTATTTGTTCTTTTACTCACTTTTCAACACCCCACACAAGTCTCATACGATCTCGTCTCTGACGCTATGAGTATAGCATTTTTGGTACAGAAACATAGCATGGATGTTGCTCTGAAGCCTCTTTTTATCAAGCGACACATTTTCTGCCGCTGGCTTACAATCAGCTCCTATAGGTTGCACCCGTTCTCGGGACTTAAACTCTGTGACTTGTAAATTTTGTGGCTGGAACCGTTGGATGGAATGTCAGCCAACCGGATTCAACGAAATGCATGATGTTTTGTCGAGTGGTTTGTAAAATAAGGACGTTTTTACATAGGTATACAGTTAGCATGAATATCTTTCTCTCAGTTGCTACTTGTTTGCTGGTCTGTAGAGTGTGGAGACTGTTGTTGGTTGTTCGAGCTTAGACTTTAGCGACTATTCATACTCTCAAAACCTGTGGAACGTGCCTAACACTAGGGTGGAACAAGTCACTGTTGTGACAAATCTGCCAAGAGAAAAGCGTTGAATCATAAGCATAGATAAGCAACAAAAAAACACCATGCAAACGAAGAGAAGCATAAACAATGTTTACATGGCGACTTTGCGAAATCGTAGGTTGGAAACTTGATTTGTGGACGGTTTTATACAACAGTGGGTTGTAAGTAAATATTCAACAGAGAGGGCTTTGTTTTGTTGAACTACTAACAAATCTCATACAATACGTATTTGCGAGGAAATATAGCTATCAGAAATTACGCAGTTTTCAAAGTTTTACAGTACCCCTCCTGAATGCGTCTCGTCTATGCTGTCAACGGTAGATTGCGTAATTCAACGGCCAACCTTTTATGTTCCTCAGCACCATTTTCACCCCGGTTTTTCTTTCCGGCTTGTACCAAATTTGTTGGTAGTATTTTTTAAATTTCATACTTCCCAATATCTTGAGGTATGTGGCGTGCAAAAGTGGCTAAGATACAACCCGATCGTAATTTATTCAGAAGTATTTGTATACTCTTCAAAAATACTAAGGTGCTTTGCCAGATATGATGTCATATGTGTTTCGTTTGTATTCTTATCTACATCTCTTTATTCTGGTCACTTATGCTAACCTGGATGGCGTGAAGTCAATCAACTGGCCAATATAATCGATAATGATACCGAAGAAACAACTAAAATGGTCTTTTTATTTGTGTGTGATTCAAGTTAGGTATTTCACGTTTGTCACAATAGCTTAAATGGGGACTGTTTGGGAATGTTTAGGAAGTGCCTTTATTTGATCTGCACGATTTTGACCTGTCTGGTAGTGAAAATGTTCCTAAGTACTATTATCTCCAACCAAAGGAAGCTTACCCTCTCTGAAGTATGTTAGGTCTTTAATAGTTCGTGACGAATTGCTTTGTAACTTGTGAATGAATTCTGTTTTGTTTCTGTCGATACGTCTCTTTTGCTAAAAGATATACCACAGATCATTTTGTACTTCTTGCCCAAATTTTCTCCTTTATAATCGTCTAGTCAGGAACGTAAATCGTTTGCTTAGGACAAGGGAGACAGATTTTATTTCTTGAAGCGAATTTATGGTTCTTTAGACCTCTCATGCTCCGCTAAGTCTTGGCTCAACTTACGCATTTTCTTTTCATTCCTAAAGATCACGATTCCCTGTAAACTATTATATCTGCATGTCCTTAATACAGTTGATCTATCTTACTTATTCCTGTTACTGGTTGCGCGAAATTTGTGTTCAACAGTTTCCCACTTCTTGACCAATGGTTCCATGCATATCGTCACGTCGATCTTGAGTGGCCTACAAAATGTACTTTCTTCCCATGCATTTTTAATTATTCTACTTCTGCATCCCTGAATTGTCGATCTTGCTGTTTGAAGGCAGGATGCCGTCGTGGTCATACAACACGATACGATTTGTTGGAGACTCGCATTAGATTGCAGTCTTCGACCAGTCCTTCTGAAAAACAGTGCTAAACTCGAGTACTGTTTTTGTTGTGGCTCATCACGATCGCTCAAGTCCATTTTCTCATCAAGCAACCATGTTGAACATCAAACCACTGACTTCACATTAAAAGGTGATGCTGATATATCCAGTCAGACGTAATTTCCTTCGGCCTCCACAATTGTCCTCCATCGGTCATTTGCTCATATCTATCTAATCCTTCCACTATCTTTACATAAAATTCGGCATTCTTTCGTCAAGAGAAAAGCAAATAGGTTGCCTTCACAAATTCGCTTGAAATATGTACGAAGATTTGTAATGGTTCTTGATGTTCACTGTCAGTACGCGACTGGTTTCTTCCTTGTTTGAACTCATCAGTTTGAGCTAATCTGAATGAGGATTCGAACTGTGTTACGAGACAACGGTGTTACCCGCTTGGCCACCAGCTCTGTGAGCATCGCTTGTGAACGGGGAGTTTGTATGTAATTGATTTATAGCTTGTTTTCACTTCATTACTGTGGATGGACTCAGTAAATCTCGAATCGCCAATTTTCACTGGCATGCTGTTTCTGTCGCCTGCTCGACTACAACAGAAACCCGATTTTTTCGCAATTAGGCCTTATCTAGATTAAATTAGTTGGTTTCGAGTAGTCCGCAAGTTTGGTAGCATTTGTAATCGTGAATTACCTGCTAGATGCAACAGCATAAATATGGACGTTATGCAAGAGTTCGTCAACAATATGCCATTGTTGTTCTCCTCCAGTTCATTCTGACCTTCGTGTCGCTCCGTGTTATGCATACATAAAAATGAGTTTTTCGAACGAATCGGCTACTTTTTATTGTTGTTATTGTTGTTTCTCACCTTCTTCTAGCCTTTGTAAATCAGGGTTATTTCTATACAGTTGGTTTATTTTAAACGCTTATGTCGTGCTTGTAGATACCCCAAAATGAAGGGATGTCTGGAACCGCTTTCTTCGTGGAGAATTCCCAGAGACGAATGATTCTGCTAAGGTCGTTGCTCATTAGCTCAACAAACGATATGTGAACTTTTGGGTAACTGTGTCATTTGTACACTACTTCCAGTGATGTCCACCATAGGTGACGGATTCCAATCGCTGCTTCACATGATCACAAATGATGACCTATAAGGTGCGCCCGATGGATCCGATGCACTATGCTGATTGACATGGAATGTGTGGACAATTTTGTTCCATGTAGCCCTTCTCGAAGGTATGCAGGCCGTGTTGCATAGAGTGAACGGCCTGGTCAGTGTGTACGGAATACGCTTCACACTTTTGAATTGAAAAATGTCAGTTCAGAATTGATCCATTAACTCTCTCACCTTCTCTGCAGAAAGCCTTTCGCCTGAGACTGTTTGCCGCTCTACAGCGGTTCGGTAACGCTATCTTCTCAGCTCGTAACATTTCTGATGAGGTCTCAGTGAGCCCAGCGAAGACACGTGTTGACTTTTCTAGCCTGTCTTCTGTGACTTTGTAGAGTCCCTCGTTTTCACTTAGAGAAGGAGCGTTTCTTCCTCCTCGATGGTTCGAAGCCGTGGTCTATTCGTCACGGTGGAAACAAAAGACTTGCAGTGTTTGTTCATCGTTACCTACTTCGGTTAGCCCATTTCTAACAGTGTGATAGTTTGAGCGGTGCGGCCGTTGGTCGTTTCGTGTTCCTAAAGTCTTCAAACACGATCAGTTAATTGAGTACTTATAGTGTATAGAGAACGGTCGTTGAACCACGTGCTCTGTATCTCAATTGGACACTTACCGCATCGGACATTGTCAGTCAAGACTGCTGGCGGTTGTGCAAAACCACGAAGTTGTCAGAAAGTGGAGACTGATTGCTCGCTAGGTAGTCAGTAGATCCCACTTGCCAAGTTGACGAATTTGCGTTCAGAAGCAAAATCCGACATGATAGCGCGCAGCGCTCAGTGGCTCATCTGTGTCCATATCATTTTTGTCTAGTCTATTTAATTCTCTGTTGTCCAGTTTTTAAATTCATTTTTCTTCGATAGAATTCCATTTTGGAATATTGTTCGTCACTGTTGTAGTGAACGGCGGCTTGAGACATACTACTTTTTGACCATATCCATTCTGGATAGATAAATTAATGAAATTATTGCTCCGCTTTATGGGTGTATTTTCTTAGTTGTCGCCACCAAAGCTATCAGCTCAAATCTTTCTCGAACGACCTACTACTTTATACCTCCAGACTGGGACAAACCTAATCAACATGAAATGTTATTTTGACAGTTGGGGTCGTATACTAGTAAATGCTTGGTTCATATTGATGGCTGATCATTGCGGTTATTATACTTGGAAGTGTTTTTGTCAAACCATTGGACTACTTATAAATATGAATGAGTAATGTACAACGTGGGTCACTCTCATCACAACCACTATTAGTCCCTTTAACCTAATCGGATCACAAGCGGGTTTCCAAATCTCCGAGGAAGTTTAGGTTTTCTGTTCTTTCCCCTCTTCTCGTTACTGTCCACCGATAAAAACCGCGTTGCGTTTTCCTACTGGGAGCGATTTCGTTCGGTGGCCCATGGTTATCGGTTTGCGTCATTTCTACTGAGTCAAATCGCACCGTGCATTGATGAACAGAACCAAGATCAACTTTCGTGCTAACGTGTTTGGTGGTTGTGTCACGTAACATACAAACGGTCACCTGTTTGAGCAGACGTCGAAGACTTGTTTGATTTCCGTGACATCAAAGTTAGCAACCTCTTGTATCCTCGCTTCTCTTCTTGTATGGTCGGGTGCTTCAGGCTGGCAAACCTCCTTCCTGTTGCTGGTTTGTGACGGTTACAGAAGTGGAAGTAAGCATGTGCTTAATTCGACTCTCCGGACAAGGTGTCTAAGTCCGATCGGATATGTTGAAGTAAATGAGTAGCAAATTGCAAGCGGTGCACATAGTTCCACTTCGTCGGAAACCTGTAATGGACACATTTGCTCGTTTTTGAGTAGTTCATCAATTTTCTCTCTTTTGTTCGTGTTCCTGCTTGAAAGTGCGATGATCATCACTTAGGATGGACTCATGTTATAATAAAGGTACTGTGACTAAATTGCTCTCTATAACAATATTTTGTATCTGACGGCGGAAGCTGTAGCCAGGTTTTAGTGCTGTTCGAAGATCCCGGCTATCAGTCTACTGATAACACAGTCATATCTTATTGTCGTGGAATGTGTTTTTGCTCACAGGTGCATAATCTGAAGCGTACGTTTTCTATACATTTTTGTGTTTCCGAACGTTGGATGTTTTGTCTGTCTGTTGTTATCTATAAGTTTGTTCACGATGTGGAATTCAGTGTCTGGTTTGTTCCCATGGTTGGCAGGCTGCTCACAGCACGCGGTTTTCCATCCCGACTCAGCAGTTTCATGTGTGCACTCGTTTTCCTGTACCCACCATCAAATTTCTGGTATTTATCGATCAGCACACAGAACGCGATATGATTGTGTTGAGCCATATGAACGGTCGAATGTCACACTCTTTCTTAAGTGAGAACTAGTGACTGGTATTCGTCAACAGTAATGTAACCGATCTTTATTGAGATGTCAGTCGCAAGTTGCATTTTTAAGTCTCAATGGTTGGGTACTTCATGTTCGCACGTATCCAGAAGTCTAGCAAGTTTCATGTTACTCTCGAACGCAGTCATTGTTTGAACTCGAGTTACGATCACAGTGTTCTGTAATGTCCTTAGTAAGCAAATTGATTCATGTGTTAACCTACCGTCATTTTCATAGTTGACATTCATCAGACAAGGTAAACGGTTGCTGATAACGATAAAAAGTAATCGTTTACATGTAGCTATACGCACCACACGTCGTGACAACACTCCGAATCCATACGATCATTTTGAATTCAGCCGAACGCAAACTGTTTTGGGTTTATGTGCCTCCAATTGTATTTCTCCTTCTTGTTGCCAATGTGAGTGATCTCTATGAAGTTGACTTTGTTACAGCGCATGGAGTGTGGTCTGCATGGTTTTTTATATTGATCCATCAACACGTGTTCCGAATGTCCACACTCTCATCTTCGTTGACATCTGTCCCGGTCGTTTTCGTTAACTCGGCTTATCTAACGTCTGTTCTAAACACAGGCGGTAACTTGCACATAACGTTTTATTTTATGAGCAACGTTTAGCCGAGTCAGACTAGAGCGAGCGGACGGCGAGTGTATGACTGTTTGTACATATCAATCAGGCCTTCGTCATATCTCTGATGGTTCTCTTTTTCCAGTTGAATTTTTGATAACGTAGCTTTTTTGGCTCATCCCGTGAGTGTTGTAAGCGAAGTAACCGGTTTGTCATCCTTATGCACTGGACTCCATCAAACCTGGTTCGGGTAACCTGGGTTATTCTAAGATGGATCTGAATAGCGATGACAACTAATCCCATACCAATTATACTCAGTGCGTTTAGTCGTAGCAACTTGTGAACATGACTCAGTCTAACAGAAATAGCTGTCCTATATGTGTGTCAGGCCCGCGAGCTCATAACACTGTCTCCTGGTCAGTTTAGATATGTTGGCACACCCTGTGCCTAGCTAAATTGATTCGCATTGTTGACAATCTATACGTCGTTATATTCCATCAGTTTATTCGGAGTTCACTAGTTCCGCACCTTTAATATGTCAACATTTTATAATTAGTTACGTTATTGAAATATATGTGTTTCATTTCACTAACAAACACCTCCCTTATTCACTTGACTAGGCCGCTACTTCACCATGTCCAAACGGGATTGCAGAACTTCTTTGAATTGTTATAAATCCTTCCTCAAACGAATGGAATCGATGAATGCGTTTGTGAAAGTCGCTGAGGTGAGTTCATCTGACTCGGTTTGCATGATATACCGACTTCCCAGTTGTAATGAGTACTTATCTGCATATGGTTCACAGTCTAAAATAGTGTTGCTGACACAACTCGCATGTTTTCAGTCGAACACTCGTATTCGTTTTTCAAACTTTACAGTTGCCTTACAAACATTGTTTGACCTTGAACTTTTCACGTCTCGAAGCCGGGCTCCTGTATAGCTACTAAACCTCTCAACTTATCTCGGTTTGACGTTTGATTCATTCGTGTGAATCGGACGGTTGTGAGTCAGCTATAGAATGCGCCTAAGTAGAATGCTGCCTGTCTTGGTTTCCATGTAAAAGGTTTGTATGTATATAGTGCTCTTGAATCGTGAACAGACCTCAATCTGCACGACTCCGTTAATTAGTGACTACAATTGTCTGTGTCGTTTGAATGGATATGTAACCTTCGACTGCGCTTAAGATTAACCATCGAAAACTATCAAATGTAATCAGACCATTGTATTATCCACAAGCCTCAGCAAATCGAGTGAAGCAGTAACGAAATAAAGTTGTTGTAAAGTTGTCATAACCACGACGAAACCAATTGCTAAGAACAATTAAATAAAGATTTCAGATTTGTCTTGTAAAAATCAAGCAAGATATGATAATCGGTACCCCACTATACGTTGATCTACATCATTGAGTTGGTTTAAAAAAAAACATTGGATAAGCTGAATTCCTTACTGGACAGGTTTATTTTCAGTTTACCGATTACGTCATTTGCAACTTTCACAGTAACCTGCGGTTGTTTGGATGGTATGTTATCACATAAAGATGAATGTCGAATCCTGTTAACTGCGCGAGTAAGCTCGTAATCGTCGATAGGGTTTAATACGATGTCCTGTGAGATAACTGATCAGCAGTACAACGTGTGAGGAGGGTGCAAGTGTACACACTACAGGACCAACGTCTGAGCAGTTTTTATATTACACAAAACCTTAGATGTTTGACCTCAGTAACAGCAGAAAGCTTATGTTTAGAGTGCCTTCAATCGCAATTGCGAAAGTTACCTAACTACGTCACGTAGTTAAAACCGGGGATTTGGGTTCCATTTTGATAAATGAATGAGAACCTCCCAGCAAGATAAATTTCCGGTTGTTCATAAACCATCAAAATTATATACCCTTCCGTTTTTTTTTACAGAAGTGGGTAAATTGCGAGATGGAAAATATTGCTTGAAATGGTTTCTATGTTGTATGCATCATGATGGTATCATCGAAATATTTTATCAACATTGTATGGAACACGTAAAATGAGTACAGCAATGGAGTGCGAATGGCGCCCGACAAGATTCTAACGTTATGTTATATCTGTGTGCACTATCACAGAACAAATGTTCTCACGATTTCGTCAATCAGTCAGTCAATCAGCTTATGGATGTAGTCTCTTCATTAGCTTACTGTCGGTGATTTACAGCAGTAACGAAATTACAACATTGCGAGTGGGGCTGACTGATTAGGTTGGGACCCACAACCGTGGGTCGTTCAGTCCGATTGTGTACCAATCAGTTTAGCCGGGGAAGACAAAAACCGAACGAATGGTTGCATAAAGGGACAGAAACCAAATTAACAAAACTAATCGAAATGAGTTGGATATCGTTCTTAATTGATCGCAGCTGTCGCACTGCCGTAGACTTTCCTGTCAGCTCTTTTTGAAAAGAAGCACTGGATTCGAGTTTCTCTCTCATTAGACTTCGTCAGTAATGCATATTCTTGTCAATTGATAGTGTGAACACTTCTTAAAAGCGAATGTGACTGGACGTTTGCAGATGATAATTCAGTCGTGATTAATTTGAGGTCACTGACGCAGTGGTCAACACGGCTATCTCATAAAAGCGTGACCGGGGTTCAATTTTCCGCCTTGACTTGGTTATGCACTGTTGATGAGGTCTGATACAAGTGAAACTCGTGTGTAGCGTCTCTTTTCGAAAGTAGCTGGTTTGAAGGTCTGTAGAAATGTAACAATTGCAAGCAGTTGTAATTGATGTTCAGGTTATGACAACCATATTCCCTATTTCTTCTTAGTGGGATGTTCGTAGGTCTACGTCACTAAGAGTGGAAACTCGAAAGTGTCTATCAGGGAACGACTTTCGACGTCCTAATAAACTAGTTGGTTTTAAGTTGAACATCTTCAGTAATCTAAGATATCGCCCAGCAGGTTTAGTGAGATCTGGGATTTCGACCTGTCTCGGAAGTCCTGATCGCTGTGTTATCGATTGGAGTTAACAGGCAGTAACTGTGTCTCCCTTTTGAGACGATCGGGCAACCTGATCATTACCCACAAGCAAAAGTGGTGTTCACATATGACATTCCGGTCGTGCCTAACGTGAGGTCATTGGCATAGTAGTCAACACGGTCTCCTAATGAAAGCGTGGCCGGAAACCGCATTGTCTCCACCAGTGATGCAGTCAACACAAAATATCTCAACTATTGTTTGCTAGCACAAGTTTGTTCACTGATATTAGAACTTTGTAGCAATCGAACAGGCTCATTATTTCAAATTGTTCTTTTTTTCGTGTTTTCACCTTTCACGACGCGACTGTTCTATCTCGGCTCCAGTGTTTCTTTAAAATTAAATGTATCACTGTACGTTTATTCGGCCGCGTCAGTTCGCCGTCCTCAAAGATTTAGTGTGTTCCGATCATTTAGAAGCAAGTTACGCGGATGACAGCCAGTTGTTGCCTATCGTATGCTATAGCTTATTTGAATGCGTACGTTCGTTTGGTTTACTTCAGCCATATTTGACTTCAACCGATGTACTCGAATTCGTGTTTTTTGTTTACTTCGCCAAGCATTACTTTATTATAAGTAAAGCTGTTGTTACGTCCCTCAGTTATTTTAAACCAACGGGACGATCGTTTGTCAGCGCATTGTTCACAAATTCCTAAACAGGCGATTAACTGACCAGCCGGTAGCACGCAGTCTGTTAGGACTGAACTCTGCATTGAGTATGCCAGTGATTGTGTAATACCATTAAGTGGTCAGACAATAGGTTGAGCACAAAAAATGTGCATCCTGAACGTTATGTTCAGCATAACCTCTAAGTTCGACCTACCGGGCATGAATCATTATTTTTATCCCATTGGCTGGTTGGGACTGTTTTTGTCGTCATGATCACTTGTGGCAACCATTTATCTAACATTTTGTAATTCATCCTGCTTTTTATCTTTATGAAGTCGTTGGACTCTGATGCGGTATGACAGCTTGCGCTTCTCAATAACCTATCAGGTTAAATTTGACTCTGTGAGGATAACACCGACAGCGGTACTCATGCCAAGCAGGCCAGTATGCACAGGTGTGACAAATCATAGACTTATGGTCATCCTGATTGGGAATCAGAATAAGGTTGCTCCTCATTCTCGAAAATCGACACCCATTCGCTATTTTCAAATGCAACTTTTTAAGTCAAATGGTTTGTTTGAGAAGCCTAATCGTCCTGATATTACATCAAACGCACGCATAACTGGAATTTTTTGACTGCCGAATACTCTTGCTGCATCGAATGCCTTGTACTATAAAGCGGGCCTGCTGCATTCGGCAGGATAAATAAACGGAAATATGTTGCTGCATATCTATTCATTACTGTTTATTCACACGTAGCTTTTAGGCTCTCCCCATCCTTTATTTTGAATATTTATCATTCATTTCCCACGATTAAGGTGGCTAGCTGCGATAACCATGTTTCGGTTTTCTCCAGTTTCTTCTCTCTAGAGAGACGAAACGTTTGAGTTCTGCTACTCCCTATTCCATTGTTCCAACCCAATGTGCTAACAAATGTAGACTTGTCCTGAAACCTATGAGTCTACTAGCTACATTACTTCAGACAACTGGTACACTGAAAATTGATGCTTGGTGAATTTCAGAAATAATAATTCAGGATAGCATCCTGTAGTTCACTGTACTCATCAGGCGACCGTTGTCAGTGATCGACTTGGAGTGGGTATAGCTGCAAGTTGTGTTGCAGAAGTTGTTTTAAGACATTGGATTCCTTTAAATGACTATATGTTGTCCATTTAGCCAGCTCTATCGACAAAGCCTCCAGTGTCTGTTCGTAATGTCTGTTTGTGCTCATATCGACCGCATCCAGATCAGGTAGTGTTGGTAAGTTGTGTTACTGATAGATAGTTCGACAGATTTACTAATTATAACAAATCCAGACTTCAGCTGAACTTGTAGCTACCACTAATTGGAGTTCAACGGAGGCCCAATTTTTCATTTCGGATGTCTTCGATATTAACATTCTATCAGTTTTCACGACTGATTGGCGGTTTTCCTAAAGATCATCTTGATCTACTTGAGAGATCCTGCTGAGGCGATCACTCTCTTGTGTCGTTTGATAAGTTCTATGATTGACGGTGAGGTGATCGGATGGTCGAGTCCAGATTCCAAATGTCTGTGGTTTCAGCGTGAAGTTGTTGCGCACCTAGCGGAAAGCTTTCTCTTCTAGGCATTATGTTACTGGTTCTAGTCTGATTAAAACTCATATTTCCATGTTTGTATCTATTCTGACTACTGGCACGTTGACTTCACTTTTCCAATCTCCTTGAGGATTGACCATAAGTACAAATAAAATACTAAATGGCGCAATCATTCATAACCTGTCAAGAAAGCCGACTGGTTGAGCAGAACGTTGTACGGGTGCAATTCAGCTGCTCCATTTGCATTACCTCTGCTTACTTATGAGATTATACCATAGTATACCTGTCCAGAGCTACCTGCTCAAAGCGAGGTTCACGATCTCTTTATAACCTTGAAAAACATCAGAACTGCTAGTGGTAAGATATTAGTGGATACCGCATATCATCTGTTTCAATTAATTTAAACAATTTGGAAAGTTCCAATTAACCGACGCAAATCTACCCCTGCTTCAATATTGAAGAAAGGAACTAGAGACGTTTGTTAAAACCGCAGATGCATTAACTTAGTTGCTTGTCAAAAAGTCCGTTTTTTTCCCGTTCAAAACCATCGCCTCCGTCCTCCGGAAAAACGATTGTTGCAATCAGAATGAGAGGAACTGTTCAGAACGTTCGAGAGGTAGCCTTGGCTATTTTTTACCTGTCCGACCTTTATTCTGCAATGTTCACTGGTGACTTAGTGACCCTAGCTATTTTTTTTTGGCTACTGCCTTTCTGTTTCCCAGTTCAAGAATATTTTTAAGTCACTACGCACCATGTAAACACCTCGCATCTTTCGCCTCGCCGCACACGTTTTTGGGGCTGATCAAAGCTGTTTTTTGCTCGCGTCTGTTGGCTTGTCTTTGGAGCAGATACGGGGACAGTCGCGGTATTTTCGGGGCCGAGATTTTCCTTACTTATTACCGGGAAGAGAATCCGATTTTTGTCAAGTGCACCCCAATATCGAGGACGAACCAGCGTACCTTTTCGAGGGTTTACAACACTGCTATATTGACTAAGGTTTTGACATTTGTCCTCAGTCTTCGTCGCTTTACTGCAATGCGGGATGCTGTCACTAGAGAGGAACATTGGGGTCTACGGATCAGTTTCTACTTCTTCTCAAATTCTACAGTAACAAGTAACGCCAGCTAACGATAGCCACATTCTTTGGATAGAAAGATACGTTTGCCTCGGTTGATCTTTGTGTGCCCTCGGGATCGTCTAAATGCGGGCTTACGTTGACAAAATATGTGGTTATTTCTAGTACATAATCTACGGAAAAATGTTGACAACACCCTGCGCAAAAAATGAGCGTCGTGATGGTTGTTCACTCCTTCATTCTTGTCCAATCTCGACGTGGACGAACTAATAGTGAATTGTGTGAGACACTCACAGGCTCCAGCCATTGATACAGTTTCCGGCAGATGGCTGACTGTTTTGTGATATACTAAGTGTAAAGTACATTTTTTGTTGTTGGCATTTACATGAGTCACGTATTTTGTTAGATGGTATCTTCCATTCTACTCTATCCTTTGGGATAATTCTTCCAACTTCACAGACTTCAAGGAGCTATTTCAAGACTGCGACCGTTACGTCAGCCTTGAACCAGTAAGTAAAGTTCTGGAATCTATTGGTTCTAATGACAACTGCACAGGGAGTAATATCAGAGATCGTATTTCTTACGCTAAATCAACGTTATGCAATTTGAGACGTCTTCAGCGCCAAAAGAACCTTTTTTAATCTTAAATATCGATTTTATAAATCCGCAGTTGAGGCGGTTTTAATTTTCAACTGCCACTTAGAGGGTATTTGATCGTCGATGTTTGCGTTCAGTTGTACACACTGGATAGCACCCGGTGGTAGGTTTTAGTATGTTACAAAAATGGATTTCGGCCTTGACGATTGATCACACTCTTTCACGCAAACCTTCATATTGCATAGATTTGGTTGGTTAGGCCAAGTGTCAGGAGCGTCAGACAATGATTTACTGAGCCGTGCATTATTAGACAGACCCCCATAACTGATTGGTTCAAAGTGCGGGGTGACCATTCGACTAGTTTTTCAAGAGCAAATAAAACTACGGGCTAGCATGTTAGGAACAGTTGCGGTACCTCATGCATTGGCAGAACTGGCCGAAACTTACGACAAAGGAAGGCGGAGCACATTCCCAAGTGGCTAGTACAAACAGTGACTCAACACGGGTCAGTATGCTAACACTGGAACAGAGATCCGGCGTCTTCGATCACGAAACACATTCGCAACAGGTCATGTGATTGACCGCGTCACATCTATCGTTGTCTTTTTTTTCGAAGAACATTTCTTTCATACCGGTATTTACGACTTTGATTTTTGTATGCACATTTGGAAATACTCCGGTTACTATACGGATGACTCAGCGTATTGAAAACAGCAACACAACACGGTGGAATTCCGTCACAGATCGCACGGTTATTCATTTCAAGATTGTATCTCATTCTGTGGAGGATATTGCGTCAGCAATCTAAACCGTTTGTGCTTGTTTCCAACATTCATAATGCCTGCATTAACCATAAAACCTTCTGTGTCTCACACCTTTCTCATTCTTTTATGTTTATTGATCTATTAAACTCGTTTTGGTTCATGTGGCTAGGTAACCACCTATCATCCAGTATGTTAGTTGGTACTAGGTGCGTATACATATATAACTGACCTTGAGTCTAATAAAAAGCTGATATCGCGGCTTGTGCTATCAGTCATCTTGAAAATAACCGATGTGATTATATGAATATTTTACAGCTGGATATAATTCTTGAAACTGTCAGTTTGGTTAGGAGGTACGATCATGACAATACGATTGCTTCGTGATTTACCCATGTACCTCCTCCTTCGTGTTGGCTGGGAAAGTAATTGTCTGGCGGTTGATAAAGTTAGACAGGAATGATAACGGTTTTTTTTTGAAAAGTTACTTGCGCGCAACTGTTTCAGCGTTTAAAATCGTAAATAACATTCCATCGGTTGTTTACTCACTTGTAGTTCAAAGAGTTGAGTAAGACACGTGTAGCCCAGATTGTTTTGTCGCGTGTGTGTCAATCTAAGAGAATTTTGCAGACGCCGACCTCTTCGGGTTTGATATTCAGATCAAGTTAAAGGTGCATAACAATTCTTTTAACTTAGTATAGTGGAGAAGAACGATCACACCATACTGCTCTTGAGTAGTCATGCAGAAGCTTGTATTTGGGTACTGAAGTAACCGGGGGGGAAGATACAGTAACTAACATTTGAGTACACTCTGACATGAACTTAGAGTTGACAACAATGACGTCCGGGGATTATTTGATATGTGCAAATAAACGTTTGTGTTCGATGTGGTGTTGGAACATCTTCCGCCTATATGGATTCCTTTGAATAAAAAGTCGTTATGCCGCCTATGTTTTGGGCCTACAACAATAGTCGTCCCCCAGTTCCATACTCCAGTTTAAGAGTCGTTTTAGATGTTCATCTTGGTATAGCCAGAGGAGATGTGACAATGGGTAACTTGATGTATGAAAAATTTAATGTGCGAGAACTAAGTCTTCCTTAAAGTACCTGTAATGCTTTTAGAAGCGACTTCATGTAACTTGAACATAACTTATATGTGATTAATGAATGTATCTTCAGATAGAGTTTCCGATCGTCCTCCTTCGAAGCGAATCACGAAACTCGAGTTTTACCGTCATCAGAGCTCTTCTGTGGTGGATATGTTTACCATGCTCAGGACATGAACTTCAACCACGATTTCATAAGGCAACCATGTTGACCACTGTTTGTTTACCACACATTTGGTACGACCGAATTATCTGACCGCTCAACCACTTTCGCTTGTGAGTATTGACCGAGTTGCCCGATCACCTCCATGGAAAACGCAGTTGTTCTCTGTTGACTGTAATTGATAAAACTTGAGTCGGGTCAAAATCTCCGATTTCATTAACCCGCTGTTAGACTACCTGTTAAAGACTATAGAATCTGTCATAATCCATTGCTATACACTGCAGCTGTAAACCTTTTGGTTCGGACAGAACAGGACAGAATACTGAAGGTTTAATGGGATACAACTGGTTCGGTACACAAATAAGTAATGATTAACAAATTATACAAATTACAACTAAGTGAGCCATGGGAACGGAATTTAACCGTCAACAAGTGTCAGTCAATAATGCGGTGACGTAATCAATTGATTGGGGCAGTAGAAAAAAAAAAAACAAAAACGGAGTTCATGTAAGAGTTCATAGTATCAATTCAGAGTATGTTACGTGAGAGGTGGACAGATGATGACCCGCCGTAGACAAATGAAATCGTTCACGAAGGGGTTGGGCACTGTAGATCGGGTTCGTCTCCCGGGCTGGAGCTCTCGCGACTCACAGAGTCGATGGCTTGAAACTTTTGGTGAGATGGCGGCTAACCGAGCTCAGTGGCGTGAATGTTGTCGTTGTTTGTCCGAGTTGTCCGTGAAATGAGTGCACTTAATGACGCGAAGCAGTGAAAGCCGTGAGGACGTTGCTGTCTTGCTGATAACGCCTTACTTTCACTTACAGCTCGGTTGTTTGTTTGCAATGTATAGGCGCCTTGATGTTGTATTTTCGAATGTAGACGTAGCTATTTTTAGTGACTAGTTCCCCTCCCATTTCCCTGTCTTTTCTTCTCTCTTCCTATACAGGGTTTGCTTTTTATTCTTCTTCATGGTTGTGTGGCAGTTAGGCATCAGTGTGAACCATTGATGTATTGCTGTCTATGATGATGATGATGATGATGATGAACAATGTGAGAAATGTTTGACCAGTATTTTATGTGATCAACGCATGGGGATACTGATGAGTAGTAGGGAATTTTAGTTTTTACATGGATTGAATACCACCCACAATTGATTACAATCCAGTGAGAATTCTGCGTAGCTGGCTGGATCAGAGATACCTGTTGTGTGTAAATTGTATGTGAATTCACTCATTGGAATTTGGCACTTCATGGCTGTGACCTGCACACACTACTGAAATCCGGCAGAACGAATGCTTCTAGCTCCCATTATATATATATATATATATATATATATAAGTATTTAAAAGAGGCATACATTGAGTAGTGAGCGGTTTACTTTGACGCTTTAAATGCACACTAGGATCTGTCATCAAACAAATAAATGTATCAGGATGAAATTGTGCTGCCGCTCACCATGTTCGTCTGACTTCGCTCGTTTTTCGTCAGCCTCGACGATTTTGGCGTAGTGGATGTCTATATCTACGCGAATGAATTCCGCGAATACAGCGCTTCCAGTGCAAGCCGTTCCTCTTCCATTTTCGCCCGCGCAACGAATTTCGCATGATCTGCCTTGACCTCCTGACATGTGTCTGCACAATGGTGCCACAGTTGTGATCTAAAGTCGGCTCCTCATATCGCTAATTTATGTTCGTGCACGTGTGTGCGCAGCTGTTTGCCTGTCTCTTTCACACGCTGTTGGTCAACTCCGAGACATGGAATCACGTAGATCACGGCGGATTGTTCGTGTAGCTCTATGCGATCCGCAGACTTCTCCAAAGCTGAACCGAGTGTTGAGTTTGACTTGTGTGATATTTGGATGCTCAGTGGTTGGAGTATTTTTTGTGGTGCCTCAAATATGCCATGAGTATTTGTCACTGTCATCCGTATTTTGTGTTCTGCTCGTTCGGTTTTTGTGGACCCTCTGATAGATTTTTTTATGAAACTACTGGAGTGTCCATTAGAATTGAACAGTTTGAACAGATGTTCTCGTTCGTCTTCTAAATTCGGATGAGCTACAGTGCGTGTGTGCACATCCGAACAGTGTTTATTTCACTGTACTTTGTTGTGGAGCATCTGACAGTACATACTCCTCATGCGTGACCTAACTTATCACACAATGCCAAATCTTTCATGGTATGAAGTGTCGAAAATGACTGCCGTTATTCATCCGTCTTACGGTAGCCATCTACTATCAGTTCAAACTGGAAAGATGCCACGATTCATTTAACATCTCTTCTTGTACCATTCTGTTTTATAACCTTCTCTGTTTTTCTTACAGAATGCTATGCTTCGTTACTCGACTCAGGTAGTTCTTGACAGTTCGTCTTACGCACTCACCTGCACCTTGTTCTGATTCCGGCGTTACTTGTTTTTATTCAATCGACTGACCAATTTCTCCCTATTTTTTCCAAGTGAAAATCGTTTTATGTAATGTGCGCTGATTCCCCCGGGACTGCTACATCGTTTCGCATACTCCCCTGAATTAGTGTATTGCGTTGTGTTGACGAATCGTATATTTATAACCAGACTACCCATGAAATGATCAAGAACATAAGTATTCCATCGTTTCCATTGAACATAGCACAAGGGATCCACTTGTTTTGTGTACGAAACTAGAATTTGGGGATGTTGGTTGTCTCGGAAAATGTGTGACTGAGAGAGTCTAACCGCGTGATAGTGTCCTAGGATACGAATAAGTCACATGAAATGCAAATGGTGAGGATTCACGGGTTTTCTCTTCGGATAGAGTTCTACTAGTTCACGAGTGGCCGTCCGTGGGATGTGTAGGGCCAGTTTACGATCTTAAAATGTTGTTGTAGTCGACTTTTCTGTTGATAACAGTCGTACACTGACATATCAACAACGGGTACTGGGTAATTTTGAAACCTCATCCAAAACGATTTGTTGGCCTTTATTGTTCATATACGATCCGACGTCGCCTGAAATTGATTTCTACATACCATTCCAAAATCATTTCGAAAGGTGTTCACGGGTCCTATGTGATAGTCGCCGAGTATTATCCTGCCTGCCAACAACCGGTGGGAGTATAGACATATGGAAAATGAGAAGACCCTCATGACTTTCGATTTAATCTGATTTGGTTGTTCGTGGGCAGCTTGTTTATATTGGGTCTCTGTGGGCCTCTTCTCCACTGGCCGCGAGTCCGTTTAAGTTTGCACCATGTGGATACCGCATCATATCATACTTCGGTTGTTTGCACTCCACTGTTTCCTTCAGACCACTTTCGGTAGATCAATAGGTCGCAACCATAACAACCATTCACATGCTGACATGTTTCTACAAGAGGTTTGTGTTATACCACCTTTGTTTTCGTCGTAAATTTAACCGAAAACTTGTAAGTGGGAATTTGCTTCTCGCAACTTTTAACCGTGAAATGTGAACTTGTCTTGGTATCATTGTTTGTAGGATAATACTGAAAGTGAATGTTTGGAGTCTGAGACAGTGTGCCGTCATTAAGGGGTTGTCGATGGAATGATATTCCACCTAGATGAGTGTCCAGTGTGAACAATGACAAAAGGAAAACAGAAATTGATGGGAACTTAAGGCAACTATTGCGATTGGCCAACCGGAGTTTGTGAAAGTGTCTCATTATTGGTACTTGACACTATTCATTCCGTTTCATCAGTGCTTGACTTGCTTGTGCATATGTACTGCATACATTTTCAGATAGATCACGTCGTGATGTCAACGATTTGGATTGTTGTAGTACTTGACGCACCAATGGGTCTTTTAGAGCTGATCGCCAGCAGTCGCATTTCCTCTTCATACTCTCTCCTATTTGTTTTCGCTTACGGTATCTCGCTGATTAGCACCAAGACCGAACTGGATGCCTTGTTTTACACACTGCTCCATGTTTTCTTTTCACGGACGTTGATGTCAGATGTACCAGTCACACTTAGTTACTTTCCTCTGTTATTACCCTGCTTGTTACTACTACTGCTATGCACACGTATACATTGTAGTTGTTCGAACCACTCTTTCGGTTGGACATCTTGTAATATTACGTCTGAACCAAAGACGGTTATATCTTAACCATTTTCAGTTTTTACGTGTGTACGTGTGTTCCCCGAAATGTTTATCCATCATGTGCTCCTCCATTCTGCTTGGGTGTCCAGCTAGCCTACATAACTCGCCTGACTCATTTCCTTAACCCATTGACCCATCTATCATTCTTCTGTTCATGTCCTATTTTAGTCTGCTGATACTTCCGGCCTCCCATCTTCACACGAAAACGATTGCATCACTTTCCAGCCGGTAAGTTGGTCCACTTGGCCCCCATTTTCATAATCTTACTCAAATCTGGGCTTTATTAATTCTACGCATTTTTATTCAAGCATAGTTAAACACACAGTCTTTTAGAACGACGGGGTTAAAGTCATAGCCGATTCTTAAATGAAAAACATGAAATATGAGCGAGAATGTATTACTATTTTTTTTACAACACGTTATTGAGAAGCTTTACTTTATTCATTTCCCTTCATCTGACGACTGTTTTTGAAATAATTACCTCGTTTGGACAATTCGAACAGAGCAGTTAGAACACGAAAACTGGTAGATGCAAGCATTTCATACTGAATCATCAGCACCAAATTTAAAATAACATGGATGGTTTCTTAAGCAAATAACTAGAGGGATGAATAGCCACCGAGCGAGGTAGGATAGATCATTAAGTCCATGGAGAGATGAAGTTCACGAACAGTTGTTTTTGAACACAGAGGGCTGGCATGAGTCGATTGATTGCGAGCGTTTCAGCAAGCCGCAAGAATCTTGGATTAGAATAACGTAACAGGAATAGAGAAAGTGGATAATGTTACCGCATTAAAGGACCACATACAGCAACATATTTAGTTGCTCGTACAGTTGAGGACTATTGAGAAAGTAACGTATAACTCTTTTAGGCCATATGGATCGTCAGCATCCTAACTTTACGACCTACCGAAGACACACAAGTCTGGAATGCCGCTTAGGCCAAGTTTGGCAATAACCAACTCTCCTTACCATAGGTTGGCACGCTAGCTCGTCGCTATTCTGACTCCACTAAAACGAAAATTTCAGACACACTCCATTAAAGATTCTTTTGAAGTGATCAGCTACTTGGACAAAATCATTATATCTAAAGAACTGGTGTGTTCTATAGATGTTCAGTCAGTGTTCACAAGTATTCCAATGCATCGAACGTTTGACTATACTTCTGAGCTCGTTGGAATGAATCACATTAAGTTGTCACTCCCGACTGATATATTGAAGGAAAATTTACTCTTTTATACTGAGCATGTCAGTTATCGTTTTCTCGAGCAATCCTATCGTTAAATCCTCGGAGTAGCCATGGGAAGTCCACCAGATCCAATCTTAGCTGATTTTTTCAAGCTAAAAATTACGGAGATATGAGACTTGTCATATTACACGTTTTTCGTCGACGATACATTGATATTCAGTCGATCTAAACAGGTGATAGGTAATCTGGTGCAACGCCTAAATAGTTGTCATCCTAACCTGAAGGTTACGTGTGAATTTTAGGCCAACAACTGCTTCTCATTTCTAGATCTACTTACAGGTCGCTGAGAAGACGGCTCCATTAGGAAATCCACGTGATCCGGCCAACCCTTAAACCTCAACAGCTTCATACCGGTTCAACATAAACGAACACTAGTGAATACTCTAGTCACACGAGCGAGACGAATCTGTACGCACGTTAGACTTGTGGAAGAATTAGACCTGTTTGCCTCAGTCCTACAATTAAATGGTTAACCCAGAAGGTTCACAGATAGGCACGTTAGACAAAGAATCCCATTCGAAGAGGTGGTCACCATAGAGGAAAAGAGACTCTACATAGACCTGTATTTTAAAGGTATTTATATCCTGCGTCCAACAACACAGCGATTGAGAAATTCACTTAGCGAACGCTCAGTGCAGCTGAACTCTGTGTAAGCGCTCGGGCATAGAAGGAAATCAAAGGAAATCAGCCTGTCAGTGCCATTGTGTTTGCCAATTTATATGTTACTGCTCCGAAATTTACACAGGCGAAACCGAGAGATGCTTAAGCTCTAAAATGAGTGAACATTTACCGAAATGGATGCAGGAGTTCGTGTTACCGGAGAACGGCAATGTTGCTGAAACGCGTAAATAGCCAGTTTCCTCAGTCGGTAGACACCTCCTGACCACTAGTCGCGCTATCGATCTGTTTTGCATTCAGAATCCTGTTACGTCATTCTGATCCAAGATTCTTGCGGTTTGCTGAAGCGCTAGCAATCAGTCGACTCATGCCAGCCCTCTGTGTTCAGAAACAACTGCTCATGAACTTGACCCTTCCCTGGACTTATTGATTATCTACTTCTGTAGCTTTACGTTATAGAGAAAACCGTCCATGTTATTTTAAATTTGGTGCTAATGATTCAGTATGAAATGCTTGCATCTACTAGTTTTTGTTTTCGAGCTGATTTATTCGAACTGTTGTTTTGTTACTTTTGAGTCCGAGATAACTCATGTATATCGTTTGTCATCATGCTCACAGCCCTGAATTTAAGCTCGGGCTTCTGTAGGCCCTCTTGTATTTGTTTAAGTAACTGGAGCTCACTCAGATCGTACGCGAACCGACATCTTGCATGATATTAGGTGAACACTACTATATCCGACCATTCTTTGTAGCCAGTTACATCCATGTTCAGTCTTCAAACACCGTTGAGTTCGAGAGGTCGTTGTTGGATCATCCCTTCCAGAGTTACACACTCGATCGTACGGCTCGAATCTCATACTTTTATTGGAAATGAACCGAGCACCTACCATACAAAGTAATCAGCACGGAGAACGGATGGAATGTGAATACCATATTTGGAAGTCTTGGCGTTGGAAATAATCTGGTTTTGAGGTTTCATCACGCGAACGAGAAAAAACATTTGCGATAAAGTTGAAACGTGATGCGTCCGATCCCTCACCTGCAATCTAATTGGCCTATTTGAATAGAGATTCATTCATTAGACACGAAATTGACCTCAGACACTGGGGACTGAACTATTCCAGCTCCACCTCGGTCAACAAACGTTCGACTCCACCCGCAGGTTTGTACATCCTCGAAGATGATGACGTCCCCCGAAACTGGATCCGTCGGTGTAACGTGGTTCGGATTGATTGCTTCATTATCAGATGCGTCTGCTGAAATCTCCCTCTGAGTCTGTTGATCGTGCATGAGTTAATGAAGAATTATTTGGTGTTGGATCATCGCGATCGACGGACTGTTGATATCGTTTGGTCACCTCTCTTGAACCTAAATGCTGTGCTTCTCTAGTGTGCCTCTAGGCCCCTGGCGTTATTCATCAGTTCTTCCTGGCTCAGTCCTTGATTTTCTGAATGGTCCGTTTGTCTCGTAAACTTTCTGGTTTTATTAGTGTATCGTATCCAGATATGTGAGCCTACTTGAACCATCGCCTCTCAACAACTGCGAATTCGGCTGAGCGTGCATGCAGTCTCTATCTCACTTGGTATTCGTGATCGGTGCCACACCAGAGTTTCGGTTGGCGATTTTCTTCCCAGTACCTGCTGATTTGGAGCCATCTGGTGATTGAAAAACAATATTTGGGGGATGTCGGCCGCATACCCTTCCTGTTTGGCTTTTACGTGGGTTTTCTTGGATATCTCGACGCTCCGTTCAGCCTGGCCATTTGACTGCGGATGGTGAAGAGAGGCGACGTTGTGATTGATGCTATTCCACTTGCAAAAGTTCGTAAATTTGTTGGAAGTAAACTGACTTCCAGTAGTTCCCGGTACTTCGAAATGATCGAAGTTTTGACTCAACTTCCACACCACTAAAGGTTGCCCGCACTGCTTCCATCATGCAAACCTCTGGCTGATCTTTATGTATGTTGACAAGTGCTAATAAGTTTAGACCATTCAGTGGTCTGGCGAAGCCGATGTGCACGTGAATTCATGGTTTTTCAGGTAATGATCAGAACTGCAGTTTATTTATCAAGAGTTATTTGACAATCAGTGCACAAGATTAATAATGGTTGCAAAGTTTTTCGATGTCGAAATCCATGTGAGATCAGTACACATATGTCATTACTTTCATCCGAGTGATACCACGGTGGCCCAGATGGAATTGCTGCATAGCCCTTGTTCTAGGATCGGTTGGTAAGATCACAAGTTCACCAAACAAAATTTAGGAATTGACAATAGAATGTCAATCTGTTCGCTGGAAATACCGCTTATTCCTATGATCAAGGTGATTTTGAGACTGTCCTTCGCATAAATAGTGCTCGGGATTCCGTGTCACTGAATTTCGTCCTGTCGAGTGCTGAACCAGCGAAACAGTTACGGGCAGATTCCTGCATGCTTCTGTTGCCAAGTAGTGCATCATGACAACTTCATGTTTCGCAGAATAATAGCGTGACCCAGTTTAGTTTTGGGACACTTTTCAGAGATCTTGGTAACCGTCTGTATGTTGTTATCATCGTCCATATAGTATATACCCGTGTACCATTTGATTTGGTTTCGATCCAACTTCTGATTGGGTGATTTTTTTACCTCTGATTCACCGTTTATGTCAAAATAAGTGTAACGCATTACATCAGATGTAATAATAATTAATAAAAGTTTGTACCGAACAATCGGTTCTTACTCAAAGCCATTCAGCTTCTGAAATTAAAGCGGATCGCCCCTCTTTCTGTAGCTGACCATGTCTTTCTTTTTTTTGCAAGTTTTTGTCCCCTGTTTTATTGGCACATTTGTTTGCACCAATCTTCTTCAACGATAGTCAACGAGTAAACTTTCGTTATTCATTGGGTTATGTATCCTCAATATATTTATCAGTTCACTTTAAAAATGATGTCTATATTCTGTTTAACTTGCCTCACAGCTCCCCTTATTCTATCCCTGCAATGTTTCATTGATACAACTTCACTCGTTTATTGGTGCCCCTGTAAAAAACACATCTGATTCATTCAAATTGGGTATCCTACTACTTTGCTCTCTCTGTTTTTCTAGGTTAGTAATGCACTTTATCTTGCCGTTGACTGAATGTAATAACAAACAGCAATGATGTTTAATCTGGAGGTAATTCCCCACTTAGTATTCATTCCGAATCTATTAAGAATCAAGTTGTCATTTTCTTTCTTACTGCAGGTTCCCTCCTCCGTACTCGAAGCACTCGAACAACATTTGACCAATCTAGAAAGCCACAAACAGATAGACACCAAGTGAGTTACAGTCTACCATTTGACATCGCTTCATATCATCCTTCACTGGTTGCAGATAACGCTGCCATCACATACTGGAATATCAGCGAATGTTTAAACCGTACGATTTATCGTTGTAACAACGGACTACTTGATAGACAGTAGTCAAGGAAGAGTTAGTTGTTAACTTAAAGTCGCAAGAAAGATAACAGGCTTACGGTGTTTGACCATCGTTATCTCCGCCAATTCGGCCATATTAAGTGGACTGATCGTGTGAGCAATGCGGCAGTTCGCCTACGCTCATTCCGGAACGCTCGGGATGCGCGATCAGTTGGTTAACTAATCCCGTTGCACAGTTTGCGATGGTTAGGCCACGTACTCTGTATGTCATCTGATCGTTTACCGTCCGGGCATTATATACTGAGATCACCAACAGTTGGGTAAAACCACATGGGGGTCAATCAACAACGTGGTCACGAAATATGAAGACCTTGACTGCTCCATTGAGCAGAGTGGGTAGGTGTCGCCTGCCTGGATGGGGTCCTTGTGACCACTCAAACCGCTGGTTAGAGACGCTATCCGAGATGGCGATGTGTCGCAGTCAATGGCGTACCTGTATTCATACCATTTCTAGTTCTTCCGCTTAGTCTTCTTCTTAGTAACGTTTTCTTCCAGGATATTCCACGTCACTGTTGAGGCGAGCGGCGGCCCGAGCCACAGTACCTTTTGGTCAGGCTCATGGCTGTTATGATGTTGATGATGATAAAGTCGCAGTCATTTATTACAAACTTCTGAAGACTGGCAGGCGGTTCAGCTAGACTATGATCAGCTTTCAACTTCAAACAAATGAAATAGTTTGGCGGACGAAAGCTGTTTCACTGTTTCACAGAGCCAGGCGTATTTGCACCCCGGATACTCTGCAGACAGAGCAGGAGTTGCTGAGACAAACCTTACTAGCGAATGGATACCCCGATAAATTCATAGAGGCACATAATACGGCGAAGAAGAGCACTGATCCCATACTGACGGCTCAAAAGAAGGATGTTTTCTTATTCTTGCCTTTCAAGGGTGATCATCTAGTCAATGATATAAAGCACAAATTGAAGTCTGCTCTGGCGCGAACATATGCGGCTGCTCAGTTGCGCTTAGTTCAAACCACCAGAGGACTAGTTCTCCACAATCGCGAAAGTAGTTTGTCAAGTTGTTCTGTCTCCCACGTTGTCTACCAGTTCACTTGCAGTTGCAGTGACGTTTACATAGGCAGAACAGATCGACAACTATCACAGCGAGTCGCCGAACACATCCCGAAGTGGTTGAAACAACAGATGACGCATCACTGTTAACTTGGTGCACTGACGGCTCGAAATCCAACCTCATCGATTGCCAAACACCTCGTGACAACAGGTCACCAAGTTGACCCAGTTTACTCATTCAAGATATTGTTGCGCAATCGAAACCCGATGTTGTTAGCTTTCTGTGAAGGGATGCTAATCCGAACTTACCAGCCGACGCTGTGTGCACAAAAGTGGTTGAGACAACCTATCGGGTTGCCATGGTCGTGATTACATAATAATTGGTGTTCGTGTAAGCGTGTCTGGTTCCCTGTTTGTCTTCATTTGTATGATGTATGTAACTGGCATGTTTTGTTTGCCACTGATGAGAGTAAATGAAATGTTAACATATCGCAACATATGTCTTCTTTCTGTTCTGACGAAGTGGTTAAAGGGAACTCAATGTTTCAGAAAGCTACAAAGTTGATTGTATGATGCCAATTATAACATGGTTCATATATTTGAGTAAAAGTCTCTCAAACTTGTCCAACTGTTCATATGATGTCATTAACTGGGGTGTAATCATCCCGTTGTCCGATCGTCTCGATGGGAGACAGAGTTACTCACAAGTGAAAGTGGTTGAGCGTTCATATATGATAGTTCGATCGTGCCTAATATTAGGTCAGTGGCGCAGTGATAAACACGGTTGCCTCATGAAAGCGTGGCCGGATTTTTAGTCCGAGTCGTGGCAAAGATATGCATTGCTGACGAGCTCTAATGAGAGCGAAACTCGAGTATAGTGCATCTTTTCGAAAGGGACCGACGGAAAAGTCTGTGGAAATGCAACAGCTGCGATCAGTTGTGAGTGATGTACAACTTCAAGTCAAACAAATTCCTGACTACTCATCAGTAACTGAAGTGCGTTCTTGTCAGAGTAACAGTTCAGTCCATTCACACATGTGGTCTGTTACTCGATTGTACACCGAATAACAAGCCATTTATCTCTTACCTGACTCAGACTTGGTCATTTCATTGTTTAATTGAACAACAGAACTCGCTTGGCAATCACTAACAAGTACCCGCTTCTTAATCTCGGCATTTTTTTTACCGGTTAATGACATCTAAATCGAACGATCGAACGCAGACATCGATGATCGAGTACTTGTAGACGATTCACCTCTGTGCTAAGCCGTTGAGTTTTTCAACTGTAAAATAGCACAGCCTCATATGCCCTACATTTAAGTCTAAGAAAGATGCCTCACTGTCACCAGAGATACTCTAAATTGGCGAATTCTGCCCTGGTCATAGAGGTACGATCTTCCGTTCCATGTATTTTTCGAGGTGCACAAACCGGTCCTCAACCTTCATAGCCTTCATTCTTGAACAATAACGGTACGTTATCGAGGTTTGAAACCTTTGCTCATTGTCATCACTGTTGTCGGAATTCTTTCGCACAGCATAGCTCTTAGTAAAACTTTTTGTCGAAGCTCCAGGAGAATGTTAGTTTGGGACTCCACTGTTGGTGACCGACAAACTTGCGTGGGTTCCTTTCCGTGAGTGTTCCATCGTTCTTGTTCAAAACAGATGGAAGTTTGTCTCATCAACCTAGAAATTTGTCCTGGAACTCGCACAGCAATCCAACAATCGCCATGTTTTCATGTTTTTATATTAACAGCCTGTTCTCAGTGATGAACTGTCCATTACAATATCGATAGATCGTAATCGTCGATACTTCATTCTCAAACTCCGCCTTCGCACACTTACAGAATGTGAATGTCACTGTGGGATTTATAGTAGTCCATCCCAGTATCGTGGCAATTTCTGAGTGATTGGAAACTTTACTTCTTTCGTCTGTGAGGTTGCGCTTCTTAACCGATACGGTCCACATGGAACCAATTTCAAGTGGCCGTGCAACGGACTTCATATAGGCTAGCTGTTGTGCCAGTCATCACCTCTATCGGATGCTTCAGTAGTGAATTTGTATGTACTTATGTGTTATCCATGACTGGTTTCAAAATACTAAGACTAGTTTACGAAACTGCTTGTCTGCGTCAGTGTTGTAGATCACGTGGTGATTGATAACGTTGACTGGTTCGTGATCTCTGCTTCCTGCCGACGGAATCTTATAGCTCGATTGAACCCCATGACGGTTTTGGCATTGTTCTCTCCGACATCGCTCTATTGCTGTAGTTACTGCGTGCAACCCTAGTCGAAATTGCTACAAAATCCGATTTAGCTAGACCAATTCTAAACCACATTCGTACCATGGAAATGCATTGGAGAAACTTTTCTGCTTCGAAACAAAAGACTTACACAAAGAATCTTTTTTATGTCTAAAGGAGAAATCAGTATCTAAAAAAGTATGGATCATCCGTGTTCTGTGCCGATTTACATCAGTTGCTCATCGTTATCCGGGCGGCGTTACCATAGCCAAAAATTGGTACCTTTATGATATTCAACCACCGTGAGCTTGTATATCCATGTCTAACCTGGTTGCGTCCAAACTGTTTGTCAATTTTAAAATCCCAACATTTTTTTCATTGCAATCGCTTTACTTCTCCTCAAACCACACAACCAGCATTGACTGGACAATGGAGTGGTGATGCCTTGATTCTGACCTCAATACTATAACACGTCTGTTTTCAGTGAATCCTACATCTTAGTAAATATGTCCAGCCGACCTGTCTGTTTTACAGTGCAAACATTGAAGATGCCGATGCGTACTCATGCCATATGTATATACGGTAAACAAAAAAACCCCGCAACTGGAATTCACCGGATCGGCACTGCTAGGAGTAGCTATATCTGTTCCGGGATCTGGAAAAATGTCCTATAAAAGCGGTCTAAGGGGTAATTCGAAAAAGGTTCAGCAGTTGTGCATTTTCGTCAGACCGCCCTGCTTGTAGTAAGAAGTAAAAATAAAACCTTGTCGAAAGGATGTGTGCCTAATATACAGCACAAATGTATCGGTCTGCTACACCGATCCAACCTTCCAAATAAGAGCACGCACTGTTATATAACATGCTCTTTCGTTTGTGAGTACTATTGTGCGTACTTTTGGAACCTAAAGGGTAGGTTTCAGCATCAGAAAGACGAGGGAATAGAAGTGACTATTGGAACCTTGTGTATGCACTATGGGGGACGTGTCACGAGGTCGAATGACGTACTACTGCCCAGTGTGTGTGAATATACGTCAGCCGTGCAAATGTGTACGCGTTTGTTCTGTGTTTTCACTTAAGTTGTGAGAGATTTCATGCACAGCTTTGCAAGTCAAGCTTCTTTCGACGTTACAACAACTGATGCGGTGACAGGTGCGAGGATGAAAATACCCTGACCGCAGCCGTTCGAAGATTGAGATATCTACACGTTCCTGGACAACTTCGAGGACGTGGCCGGATTTGTCGGAATCACGACCGACCGGTGGAAGCTAGCTGCCCTGCGGACGCTGACAAAGACAGTGATGGACGTGACGCGAAGAGGCCCTGTGAAGATGAAGTGGGTCGCTGCGAAGGAGGCGTTTGTGGCTACGTTTGATGGCTCGTCCGACCACCAGGAGGCCATGCGGCGGTTTAAGGCGGTCAGATTTGGACAAGGAACGGATTCATCTGTGTTCGCTGCCACTCTGCAACTATTGCTGGAGAGAGTATTACTAGAATTAGATCAAGAATCATGACGGTGCAGTTTATTAAAGGTCTCCAGATGACGGTTCACGACCAAGTCCGTACCGCCCATGTCATCCACCGGATGGACCTTGATGGGCTTGCAAACATGACATGAGAGTTGGGATTTATGTCCTTGGCTTCAGTTGATATGAACGACAGTACAGACAGGAAGATACTAGAAGGGATACAAAAGGCAATGGAGCAGCTGGTGACAGATATAGTTGCACTGAGAACAACATCACGGAGCAAAGCTCGACTAGGAAGCCGTTCCATCTGGGGTGAAAAAGGTACTTGGAAGAAGGATTACCCTGTCCGACGGTGTAAGAGGTCTAAAAATAGCGTTCCATGATTTTTCTTTTTGTTGGGCGGGTCAACTTGTAATTGGAGCTATTGAGAGGTTGTCCGTACATATAAGAGTTGAATTTGATGAGATGCTAAAACAATTCTCAATTGATAAGGGGCAGCTATTCGGCTGATTTCCTGTGCAGAGAAGCAAAACTCAGAGCCAACATCAATGATAATCAGGAGAGTTATAGATCACTACCTGGTGGTTGATGGCGTGAAAAGTGCGATGTGCGTACTGGCAGCTATATGTTGAAGGACCGTTTCATCGTGTCCCCAGAAACCAGGCAAACGATCCTCGTAGCCGATTTACTCACTGCAATAGATATCGTAGCTGACCTGAAGCTCAGGAGGTTATCAGCCAGGTACGTTTCCTTGACACTTATTGGACGGCAACAGAATGGCGTCAAACAAATACGCATGGTTGGAACCTTTATTTGCACAATCCCGTTACTCTGAGTTATTCACGGATGATGATGATCCGTACGGATTTCGCAACTGGATTGCACATTAAATACCAACAGTTGGGACATTTGAACCACACGAACCCTGTATTATACCGGTTGATCTTGAAGTGAAAGTAAAGTGGCAAATACAGAACACGCCGAATGACAATGTTATCGAAGAAGCCAACAGTTCGTACATCTCGCCTATTCTCTTAATGAAGAAGTCCAACGGAGAAAACCGCTTTGTGTGGATTTCAGAAGGCTGAATGAAGCAACGCAGAACACAGTTGTGTCAGTACCATCCGTGGGTGATATTTTCAAAAAGTTGCAACAGGTATACTTGTTCAGTGTTAGACTTACGCTCTGGATAGTGGCAGGTGATAGTCAAACCTGCGAATCGCGAGGAAACCGTATTTACGGTGGACGAGACACAGTACCAATTCAAGCGCACGCCGTTTGATTTATCCGGAGCACCGTTCACATTTCGACTCCTGATAGTTCAGTGAAACGTCTGAATAATATAACGTTATATAGAACTGATATTGTGATACACGGTAACAGAGAATTCGAACACACTGCCTACCTAGTTGCCGTCTTAAAACGAAGGTGCATGTTATACAACACTACTACGTTGCATATTTGACTACACTAATCGAAACCAAATAATAATCGTCACTGTCAGTGAAGGAGTGTTTCTAACCCTTTACTTTATTATTTAATGTTCTGTCCGTTGTTGCTGATATATATACAGGTGAAATCGATAGAATAGTTTAAACTGAAGTGACCATGCTAATCCCGAAGTGGCTGTCGTTCACTCTGTGTCAGTCGTGCTTACAAACCTATGAGCTCTCTAGCAAGACATCTATTATTGGACGCCTGCCATCCCGCGAATCCTGAGTACTTGTCCGTATTAATTCACGTTAATGGAACTTGTAAGTTACTTACATTCGTGAAATCCCTATTGATTTCCATTTGTCAGCCACAATTCGGCTAACTACAATGACAGTAGAACTATTGTGGCTCTAATAAATATGCGGGACTTATGCGTTCATCCTGTTGTTCTGTCATTGTTCAATATCAGCCTCAGATGAATTCCTGACTCAGCACAATTCGATCGATTGACAGCGGTATGTACACGCATTCCTTGTCAAGTTCTAGTCATACCGTTGGTATTGTGGCTCAGGAGTTCGTTGATCCTGCTAATAGTCTATGAACTGACAAGGTAATCAGTAAATTCTAAGGCATCGGAAACTCATTAGAAGAGAACGACAAACTAGGGGATAGTGGCTCACCATTGGTCACGACACGCTGCTGTATTTAAGAGAGTTTTCAACCAGCAATGTGGATGACTACACGGTCTTCAACTTAGTAGATGGTTCCTCCAAGCCATGCCCATCAGGTGGGTCAATGTTCTCGTAGCCGTTGATTTCTTTGTTCATTTTGAGGTTTCTTCTAGCCGTCAGCGGCTGCATCAAGCAGTGTGTGGTACTGTGGACGATCTATCGGCATACTGTATATACGACACAACCGGCTCACCTTGTAAATTTCCACTGTCTTGATTATCAGTTAGTAACTTGGGAATTTCTCAGAATCACTTCTATGGACTGCCACGTTGCTTCTACGGTCAGTCTGTTCCGTACAAGCTAAGTGATAGAGGCGGCGATGATCAAATGTTGCGGGTTTATGCACAAATAGACTAGATCGGTCATCCGTGGGATAGTATTATGAACACATACCCATTTTAACCGTCACTTTCTTCAATCGATAATCGAACGTCTTTATGATGCCCACCTATAACGGAGGTTTCCATATGCATCATCTGCCTTCGCTATCCTCACATACGTCTTGTTACCAATAGTACAAGATGAAGAAATGACTCTACGCAGACAGTTAACGTGGCCGATGGTCCCAAGCTATCTATGCGAAATAATACGTGTGGGATCAGGGCCAGCCTTGTCTTTTGACAACACGCTTCAGTTTGAAGATGCAAGATACCTATCACACAGAACAGCAATTCCATGATCTACGTATTTTCCGAAGAACAGCGAGTAACGCACTGCCGTTCGTATCTTTATTTTTAAGCTTACTACCTGGCAACAATCCCACTCATTGATTCTGGGAATATTTGATTGCCCCTTCTAAATTATAATCTATCACATAGGTTCAATTGTTGTTGTCGTCTGGGTTTGGGCAGTTTGGTGACACTCAGCTCACTTGTAACCGTGCATGTCACATGACAACAAACACCTTGTTGCTATAACAGCTTGGAGCTTGCCTTAGCCATTTTTTACAAGATTCATCAAATATTTGCCTAAATAACGTTCGTTTTTGGAGGTTTTATCTGGTTTGTGTGCTGTTCATTTTACTCTCTTACTTTGGAAACCGTTGGTGAATAAGAGGTTTCTTCTAGCTGGTGGGTTTGTATCACATCCACTACTGATTAAAAGGACCTTCGAACGACGCGTCACATTTTATGCCGTGCTTGCTTCTGTTAACCTCTGGATCGACAGTAGCCATAATACCCATTGTTTCGCTGTCAAGTTGCTGCTGTTCGTTTTTTTTTTGAAAC
>LUCH01001912.1:74631-93630 GCA_013368495.1 Paragonimus heterotremus | reverse complement strand
CGGAACGCGACAAAGTTCCTTGAAGACTGTTTAGGAGCTTGGTTCTAGTATTCCTCAGTATAACCCTGACAAAATTCTCAAACTTTATGCGGCATATCAGCGAAATACTATTAAACGTTGATGTGAAATTTCGTTGAGTCTCTAGATATTTGTTCAGCCTTTCTTGTGTGCACAAACTGTTGACTCATGCAGTTTGTCTGCCCTGGAACTGATAACAGTCCCTCTTTCGGGTAAACCCAATCGTTGATTGTTTCTATTGTTGTTGCCATCCGCATATCCTATATATTCCAATGTTTTACGTTCGTGACTGAAGAGAGTAAACGAAATGTTAACATCTCGCGACGTATGTCTTCTATCGTTACTGGTGAATTAAAGTCTCGTAAAACCAGTGGTTCTCCGGGCGCTAAATTGATAGCACAATCAAGGTTCACGCATGTTGACGGTAGTGTCCATCCCTAGTGAAACATCAACCAGAAAAAAGGTGGTAACGGCCATCGCCCGTCAGAATAGTCGTCGACTATATAGGTAGGCGTTCCCAGTCGAATAATAACATTGTATGGAGAAGGATAACTAATTCCCAGGCATGTGCTGATCACAGGATTTTGCCAGCTCACGCATAGCTTCAACAAGTCAAATTTCACAGGTTTATCGTCACGGACCGCCATCGCGTCAAACTTGCATAAGTAGTTTGTCGTTGGTGCTTGTAGATTTCATTGCAATGATTACGCAGTCTTTTCTCCGGGACCTTGTTCACGCAGTTGTGCCGAACATAGCGCACATCATGTGTGATCCAACACGGTGGAAGAATATGAATCCTCCGGTTAGCCGCAATTATCGTAACAGAGTGGTCACCTCAACCATCTTTTAAGTTCCCGACTCTGATCGCTAAAAGGCCGCATCGAAGCCGGATAGCAAGAATGTTGGTCCTGGGAAAGCTGCGACCCGGATGGAGCAGTCAACTATTGGAGGGTAGAAAACCGGCCAATTTCTAAAGAACACGACCGTCCAGTATGTAATAGGAATTATCCATCCACCGTGCACAGACCTCTTCCCTTTTCGTCACCACCACACCCTGGACGCGTACTGGAACATCGATGCCCTTCATGATGGGCTCTGACGAATCCTCCTTGGCCATGTTCCATAGGATTGGACAGTGTTCAAAGGGCAGTCTCTCCACTCGTGTTTTGCATGAAATTGAGATGGTAGCAGTTAGCCCTGGGAAGTTCTACCAGTTGATGCGAATTTGGATGTGAATGCAGCTGATTGACTTGTCGTTGAGTATTCGGAGCCACTGATGTACAAGCTGGAGGATTTTATAGTTCACACCTTTAAGTGTACTGCGACCGCCTCGGCTCAACTTCAATGCGCGACCCGTTTTTGGAATCGGATGCAGTCTCAACAAATAGGCGTTCTGGTGCTGGATGATATCTAGTGCCGTACGTAGTTTCAGTCGATAGTTAGTGAAGTTTTTGCTTCTTCAAGTGATCGGCTTCCTTAAATAGGTCATCGTGTCGGAAGACTGGTGAGTAGGTTGTGTCCCGGTGGGTTTGAATAAGCCATCAGCTTCGAGACCGAACCTTGACTCGGTCTGACGGCCTCATCATCTCGATCACTTAAGGGGCGATCACACCGACAGAGTCATTCATCCCAGGCAGGCCAATAGATAGAGGTCTGGCAATCCACAGTCCCATGGTCCTCCTGGTTGAGGGTTGAAGGAAGGTTGACTTCCTTTTCTGAAGAAGTATCAGTTTGTTGTAATACCAAGCACATACTGCTTGCGGTACGTGTTTTTGAGCTAAAAGCTTTGGTTGAGAACATTACTGATTCTACTCTCCAAGTCTGGATATCCTGTCAATATCTCGGCTCATATATAACCATGAATACAACCAACTTCAGCGACGGCTGTCGTGCTACCTCAATGATAGCCAAGATTGACAGCGAACTTCGTCCTTCGGGTGTTGTTTTGTAGTTTTACTATCTGCAACATGCTGGTTGCGATTACGAACTTCTTCGAGAAACCTGTCCACACGGAGGATGACATCATCAGCATAGACGAAACCACTGACCACAGTTTCGTGAAATTGGCAACCAATTTTCAACTTCATTATCATAATAAATAATAAGAATGATAACCGGTCACCTTGGCGGACACTGCGCTGGGGTCGGAGGACAGAATCTTTGGACAATGTCAAAAATGTTGGAAGGACACCGGATGCCTGGGCCGTTCTGATGATCGAGTCCATGTAAGTGAAATGAAATTCTTTGGACATTTCATTGAAGGCTGTGTACAGGCTTGGTAATATGTATATATGTATACTAAACATGTAACAAACCACAGTGGTAAACGTGCCGCAGTATGAAGGAGAAAAATTAAGATGAAGAAGGGAACAGGTGCAGAGGGATAAAAAAAAAGTTACGACGATGCACACAGAGACGCAACATCAGCTCCATTGACTTTCGTTTTTCACTATGTCAAATAGCGTTTTCAGTCGAAGGGATTCATTGTCCTTTGGACATCAACCACGAAGCCTGGAGCGCTCCAATGAAGCAAGTTTGAAAGTGAATGTCTTCATACCTCGAACCCAAGTCATGCGTTGACCACCAGACTATCGCTTCCAGCCTAACCCACTACTCGCAAATAAGGCACGATGTGGCAGGCGGTGTGTCGGCATTCGTAAGCTGTGGCCAAACCGACAAAGCCTCTGAAATGGGATCAAAATACTCAGGGGTCGACAGATTTTACCCGTTCACAAGACACGACAGCGAGCTCCGTTATTGCGGACAGTGTTTCCACCACACACCGCTAGTGCTTCGGAGACGCCAGTTATCGAAAACGGACACTGTGAGCACTCTCCCCGCGAATGGACCAGATTTCGGAGCCGTACAATAGAATTGCACTAACGGTGACATTGTATACCAGGCCTTTCACTGAAAGACTGATATCATGCGGATGACACAGATGGCGTAGGTTGGCAAATGCCATCGGAACCTTTGTTATACGGTCTGTGGTTTTATCAGATATTCTGTCAACGCTGATACAGCTCTCAAGGTAAATAAACTACCTCACTAAAAAAACTGCTAATAAACTGCTCACCATGAAGGGTTCTGGCAGTCTTGCAGCAACACCATGTACTTAGTAGGCTCAAAGACCATACCAAACTGACGAACCGAAGCCTGTAATTTGTTTAAGATATTCTGGTCTCCCCGTGAGCTCTCATAAATTAGGATATACTCTGTGTTTGGAAGCCGAGTGTCTGGGAGCAGTTATACACTATTACATTCGCAGTTTATCATGGCACACTATAGGATCTTTTCTGCTGCACAGTTAAATAGGAAGGGAGGCTGGACAACCTTATCGCTCTTCACTTGAGATGCTAAAGGTCAGCGAAACGCTACCGTGAGCCATAACACTGCCCTATGTCTGACAGTAAATTGCTTCCAGGATGTTCATATACTTCCCAGGCTCACCCTTCTTCGATAGACAGTCCCAGAATGTGGCTGCGTCGGTCGAATCGGAGGCCCTCTGATATTCAAGAAGACACCTGTTGATCTTTTGCACGAATGGTGGAGTTCATGCATCTGGCGAAGTATGAGGATGTGATTAATGCAGCCACGGTCAGGGCGAAACCCAGTCTGCTGCTCACACATATGTTCTCGCGTTTCGCTTAGTCCACGAAGTACAACGACTGCTAGCAACCTTGACGTGGTAGGAATCAGGCTAATCCCCGCTGGTTTGCACACGAAGTGCGTGAGCCCTTTTCAAAACGGGGGATGATGTTAGCCAGACTCCATTTGAAACAACTTCGCTGATCCAGAGTTTTTCTTAGTAGAGGCGTCGTTCCAAGTTGTGAGTAGGCCCACCATTAGCCTGGCATATTACTTTCCTCACACCTGAATTACTACTACCGGTTGCTTGGATGAGATGGAACAGCTTTCCAGAGTTCCCGGTAGCGGCGACCTGTCCCATCTCGATAGTGCGTTGTGTCCACCCGTTCTCGCGGTCCTCTCTTAGTTGCCTCTGGAGTTCGAAGAGTTGTACTCACTGCTGGATGAAATATTCTGATAAGCGTTGAAAAGTCCCAGTGATTGTATAGAGACCCAGCGGTTGGCAGCTGAACGAGTGGTAGTACCACATGAGGCAATACCGCACTTATGCATTGCATGCCGTGTATGTGCCTAATGTGCTTCACTGTCGTCGGGTAAGGGGTGACCTAGACTGAAGGCAAGCGCAAACTGGTAAGCATGAAGCATTTGTGGTTTTGTTGGTTTAGATACATCAACTTGTGGTTGACCGCGGAGTTGTCTCCCATCAAAGCGCAAAGTGAACTTAGCACATTACAGTACATGATGGGGATCCACACAGGTGCTCCAGATTGAGTTGCAATCTTGGAAACGGCCATGCTACCGGTAGCTGATGGCTATGTGGTCAGTCTGTTTCCACGATTAACCCAGCAGTGGAGGTCGCCTGATGGCGCATTGACATCTTGAACGTCGAAAGTCAGTAACTACCAGAATCAGACCGCTATCATCACAGAGTTACAACAAACGTCCACCGTTCTTTGTTCGACGAGTACTGTAAGAGTGCGGGCCGCTTAGGTCACGTTCGTCAGCACTTAGCTTCCCTACTTGAACGTTTAAGTTTTCAGTTAGTACAACATTGTCCGTGCGCCGTGCAGCTTATAGAAGATTAGTGGGTTGGTGATAAAAAATAATCTTTGACTGCGTCTGGGCTACAGTCTGTGAGGAGAGGACAGCGTTTGTGATGGGCGCCTCTCGATGCTCTAACGGTGCCTTTGAGTCTGACATCGCAAAGAATGCTGTTGGCGGCAATCTAGTCAAGCACTGCATTACTCTGTGTATGCGATTGAGTTAATCCCAACACCGGTTTGGCTAGTGGCTTGAACCGCATGGCCTCCAGACAAGCATACGTTGTACCAGCATGGTGAAGTGGCTGACATAGATTAGAGATGTAACAGCTAGTACCCTGAACTCGTGTTCCAGCAAGACGACGGATACCGATGGCGAGGGTCTCCAGAGTACGTGCAGTAGCTGCTTGCGGACCTGTTTGCATAAGTGTACGTACGTCAAAAGTGGCAAGCTTAAATGGTGTTCGGGGAGCGAGTAGGGGCTTGTCTCCTTCAGGCAAAGGTAACTTGACGTTTGGCACACTTCCATTCTAATTATAACTTCCGTCGCTAGCTGCAACTGAGGTAGATCTGCAGTGTGTGTCTGAAAACTGGATTGGAGGGGGGGGGGTCATCAAGCAAAGGGTTACTTAACGAAAACGGGGAAATAAGACAAATGTGTTGGTGCGACAAAATGTGACCTAGAAGCAAAGCCACTCGTCGAGGTTTCGGCCAGAGATTTGTGATACAAAGACGACAATATTCATAATTAATATAAATCCAGGTTCACGATGATGGGGGAAAAATAATTCTCGGTTACCCAAGTCAGAGAAGAGTGCTAGATAAGAATTCTGGAGCAGCGTACGACGTGGTGATGCCACTGCGAGACAACCACCATAATGTAGAAGTTTGAAACTAAGGGGCGAACGAGTACAAGCGCATGTTCTAACAATCAGCCAATATCTCGTGGTAGTAACTTACCAACGTTGAGGTAGGTTTTTGATCCCTGAGGGGAGTTGGATTTTTCCCTTTTAGGATGAACGTGATACTGTAGCGGTACGTGCTCATTGGACAGTTCTTTGTCAGCAGAAAAGGGTTGAAATATTTCCTCAAAGCATCTTTGTTCACGCGTCTCAAATGTTTTGACAGTATCTGGTGCAAATCTGGAGTAGAGTTCTCCGTGCATTTCCGAGTGTGAGATACCTTTTCTCCAGTGATGAGATCGACCGGGGACCATTCCGGAGGCAGAATCACACGAGATGGTCGCTCATCCATGCGAATATATTCCTTACTATCTTGAACCAGAACTCAAGAGTAGGGGAGTCACAGTTTATCTTGTAAACTTTTATCTGGTTGTCAGAAAAAACTACGAAGGCCGCGTCGTTCTTATGTTGGTCATGCAATGTTTGAACAGTTGTGCACTTGGTCCCTCCTTTTTTCTTCCTAGTGCTATATGCTGCTTTTGCCACAAAAACATGTCGCCGAGTTACCACTCATCGTGTGGAAGAGTGCACTTTCAATAGTGACTGCCTCTGCCATATTGAATGGGCCTGTATAGAGTTCGCGGTCAACTGACAGCAATTCACCGCTGTTTGATTCAAGTTGGGTCACCACCGTTTGGGTCAAACGAATAAACTAATAGGTATGTTCTGCTGTGGGTTGATGGTCCCTTTGGTGATGGAGACCGAGCATGCCTGTCAGTTTGGTGCATTGAAGCGCATTCATACACTCGAACGAACCACATGAGAAGTGAGGCCGAGGTCGGTACTAGAGTTCACTTCGACTGGGACGCGACTGTGCCGGTTCTCCAGCAAGTGTTAGAAGGGATGCTGACTCCTGCTGAGACCAATTTAATCTTGCTATTTTTTTCGTCCTATCATAGTTTTACTTGAAAAGCAAATTCTACACATTCTCAAAGAAAGAGAATGGTAACAGCGAGTTTTTTTAGGATGAATATGTGAACTTTGTACACGCCGGCTGCCGGTTGCAGCCAGCTTATTTGAGTGGCTCCGGAGAGCTGCCAACCGTATTCTACCTCAGCAGTGTTGTTTGTCTAGGTTACCTCCAAAATTTTAGTGTAGTAATCATCATCATCATAACAGTCAAGAGCCCGACTAAAAGCTTCTATGGCTCGGGCTGCCGCTCACCTCAACAGTGACGTGGAATATCCTAGAAGAAAAGACGTTGCTGAAAAGGTTACAGTGTTATTATTATGATTATTGTTGATGAGAAACTAAGTGGAAGAAATATAAATTATGTGGATGCAGGTACGCCCATTAACTGCGTCACAACGCCATCTCAGATAGCGTCTCTAACCAAAGATCTGAGTGATCACGAGGACCCCATCCAGGCAGGCGACACCTACCCACTTTGCTCAATGGAGCAGTCAAGGTCTTCATATTTCGTGACCACGTTGTTGCTTGACCACCATGTGGTTTGACCTAACTGTTGGTGTTCTCAGTATATAATGCTTGGTATAGTAAACGATCAGCCGACATACATAGTATGTGATCCGACCATCGCAGACTGTGCAGCGTAATTAGTAGACCAATTGATCACGTATCCTCAGCGTTCCGGAATACGCGCAAGCGAACAGTCGTGTTGCTCACGCGATCAGTCCACTTAATGTGAGCTAAGTGGCGGAGACAACGATGATCAAACCCAGCAAGTCGGTTGACAACTTCCTTGCGAACAGGTCACGTTTCCGAACCATAGAGCAAAACATAATGTACACAAGCATTAAACACCCTTACTTTCGGCGACAACCGGACGTCTTTTCGACGCCACAGATGACGCAGTTTGGCAATGGCGACTCGTGCTTTTGCTATCCTCGTTGATATCTCATCAGCAATATTACAGGCTGACGAGATGTTGCTACCCAAGTATGTGAAACTGTCCATAGGCTCGAGCAGATTATTTGCCATGAAAAAAGTGGGAGTGGGAACGCCTCAGTATTGAATCAGTACTTTACACTTTGAAGGTGCGAAACGCATTCCATACAAATCAGCCCGGTCACTCATCTTGTTCGCCATGGTGTGCATGTCTTTGACAGAGGGGCTAAGTAAGGCAGTGTCATCCATATACTGCAGGTCGTTTAACCAAGCGCCGGGAAGAAGCTCAATATCAAACTCACTGGGCTCCTCAAGTGCGCCCTCCAGAATGTCTTCCATAACAAAGTTGAACAAAAAGGGGGAAATCGGACACCCTTGACGAACACCACTAGAAGTGATGAACGTCCGAGACAGTTGTCCATAAACTCACCCTGCTTGCAGAGTGAGGCTACACTGATCTTAGCAGATTATCTTATTTCCCTGGAACTCTCGCGAAGAAAACACTTCCAGAGGATGTTACGAACAACGGAATCGAAAACAGCATTTTAGTACAAGAGCACCACGATCGTCGGCTGCCTTTATGAGTACCGATGCGCGAAGATCCTTCACAAAGTAGAAATGTGTTCATCGCACCGTCGACCGGATCGGAATCCTGTGTCCCTCGCGTAGCTGACTTTCTCTGGGCCCCTCCTTAAGTCACTCGAAACATGACTTGTCTTGCGTAACAAATCAGTCCTGTATGCAAAAGCTGTTGACCTTCAACCTCCGTCTGCCTTGATTTTGGCCGGTGACTAACTAGTGTATGAATTGACTTGATTTATGAGCTTAATTTGCCTAATAATTTCTGGCTTTCATGGCTGTTTTGTGCAGCAACTGACGAGAACATACAAAATAGTACTACCATCTTTCAAAACCGGTCTTCTACTTTCTTAATTCAAATTTGCAATGGAAGACGGATTTTTTTTATGTCAGTGAGCTATCTACTTTGCTTACAGATTCCGGACATACTTGTGTTACCACACGAGAAAGTGACTAGCAGATGCCGATGATAAGGTATTCTTACTTTGGCTTTAGTGTGAGGCATAGTATTTTCCATACTACCCGGTATTTTGATACGGGTGTTGTATCCAGAACAATAACGGTGGTTTTATACCCGTCAATGAATCTCCGTAGGCTGCATCTCATATTGATGGGTTTGAAAAATAAAAACAGAGCTTACCTTTTTCCCTCGCGGACAGTTTTCTCCGATCTGGGTACCCTTGGAATCAAAAAGTTGAAAGTGTCATCGTGAAATCAAGAAGCCATGCCGGTGAAAGTCTAAGATGCCTAACCTAATGAAGTCCTTGATTATCCGTATTGGCGTTGATTTGCTTGCATCGGATAGCTGTAGGGGACATTGAGCGGAAGGGTTAAGAGATGCGCTTTCAGTCATACTAACCACATGGTCATTCACTGTAACCTTAAGAAGACATATTTAAATGGTTGGACCATATATCAGAAGTGTTAGTCCAACTTGTAGCACGTCGCACATTCCGTACTGAGTTTCCAATTCGTTGTAGTGGGATGCAAAATGATCAGTCGATGATTGAGATGGGAGAAATGGAGGTAACTACAGTTGTGTTCGTCTCTTTGAGCTGGACCGCACGTTATCGACCTGACGTTTAGCTAGTGACTGGAATATGGCGGGTAATGGGGTTCAATGGGCTGAATTGTTTTGGTGTTCAACTGAGTTTTCTGTGAACTAGCGCTTAGGAATGGAGCAGGAGAACAAAGGCTGCGTGCGAACTGTCCTACTGATGATACCGTCTTTCTGAATTCAAGTCAGTAGTTTGTTTTTTTACACTCGAATAGGTGAATTCTGAGCGTAAGTAAGTGAAAGATTATTAGTTAGTCGAGTTACAGTTAAAGTATTCACTGTACTGTAAGTTGACTATCAAAATCAGTTTCAACTGGAAAAGATCGGTCACGTAAGTTTACCAGTTAGTTTAAGAGTAAGAAGGTTTCTTTTTGCTGTAGAAGTCGAACTGTGTGTGGGGTAGCACAAAAGCAGAATCGAGCACAAACAAACGTACGCTTATAAATGGATATCAACAATGATGCAGAGCTACAGTTGGATAGGTTCGACTTAGGAAAGTGAATGAAATCCGATGAAACGTTAGATTTAAATTCCCCCCTGTTGTATTATAGCGAAAAGGCTTCCAATAAAGCACAATCTTCATCGTCCGACTCGCTAGTTACCATACTACGCGTGCGCTCGCGTTCATGAATCAGAATTCCAGTTCACCTCCCCCCCCGGTTTCCGCTCACAAGTCGTATGCGCTTCGGCCTGGTTTATGTGTGTGATCAACGCCTTCTATCGGGGGTTTTCCGCCTGCCATTCTTCGTGCGTTGGTCCGATTTCGTTAAGCGATAACTCGTCCGGTCGCTCGTGTTGTCCCCCATCTATCTGCTCTGGACTTTGGCCATATTCGCGCCTCCGATCTGGTAATCCATCCTATTTTGCCTGCCATCTCTCACCCGTCGGTCCGATTCAGTCGAGCGATGATTCGTCCGGTTGCCCACGCTGTCCCCGGTCTCTCCTACTCTGAGCTTTTAAACGAACCTCCTTCCCGCGTTGAGGTATTCAGCCGAGTATTGAAATACTCGCACCTCCGGTCTGGTAATCCATCACAGTCTGGCTGAGTTACGACAGGATCAACAAGGTGTCCATGGGAAATCCTACTGCATCCTGGTGGGCATTTTGAAATCTAGGTCTATGGTTTCACGAAAACTTGTTAAAACCTCATCCAAAAAACCCGGGAAAATAACAAATGCCCGGCATACCCATGAGAAGGTACACGTGCATTACGAAATCACCTGATTATGTGATATAAGTTCGAAAGATGATTATGACGTCGGACATAGAACGTTTACTTTCTGACTAGAAAAAAGCGTCTTCTACATGAAGAAACCAAAGTTAGTAATCCTCAATGTGCTCTTTAGAGGAAGCTCAAGGCAGAGTTTCACCTTTGACAAGGAGAATCCTTATGAATGTCCGCAGTACGCTTTATTCGGCGCGCCACTTTCCACCTCCCCTAGTTGTTCGCACTGTTCTCCCTCGGGCCGTCCGTACCGATGGTCCCAGGCAATAAGCTTGTGTGCAAGGAATGTTGGTAAATGGTGGGAAATCACTCACCTTCATATACTTTCCTGGATTGATTAACGTCTTTGCTGTTTGCTCCTCGGGTGTCTAGCTCCATTTGTAGTTCAGCTTAATCTTATTGTTCACTGATTGACTTCGAAATGAAGCAGGCAGATTACTGGTTTCTCTGCTGATGTTATGACTGTGTTGCTCTATCTTCACCTCTTGTGGTACACACGTCATTTATTGAATCATGAGTTAAACACCACTTACATTCGGCCACTTTTTTACATTCAGACAGAGTTTTCAATAAATCCTTGTTCGATCAATATCAACCGTCATCTTCGATAAATCAGCGACTGCTTGATTAGATCAAAACATTTTGATTGTTTTAAATGCACTACTCGTGAATTATTAGTAGGATAATCGTAGAAACATTGTTTCAAACATGACAGCTGTTGCCGTTTGGCCATCATATCGCCCTTGTAGATCCTTAGCTGTGCCTTCTGTAGTTGACCCCCATCTTATGTTTTAACTGCTGTCACACTTACCACCATCGATTGTCGACCATCTGTCATTCAAGGCATCTTGTTTTGGCTTATAGTGGTTCCCCGAATATGGTCCATTCATGGGGAATAGCTGACGTGGTTTCTGCCGGGAGGGCAGGTCTTTGTTCAGAGAAGGGAGTTTATGATTTACTCAGAATTATTAACCCTTGATCGTACCACCTCCATATCTGCAGGGACAGTAGCTTCGTTCGGCTTCAGGCGTGGTATAATGGTTGTTTTCAATGATACCATCTGGAATTTAGTGAATAATAAAGTGTGCCTGGTTGCTCATCCCGGGGAGTAGCTCTTGCACTAACAACAGTGCCGTAGCCCATTTCCGACGCGTCTGAGAAGGGGTTTAATTTAGCTTGCCGGTCGATTTTTCAGGATGGGGACGGATTTAGGAACCTGATAAATCCTTGCAACGTACTTGGAAAGATCACATCAGTACCTTTTCTTTGTTATCCGTAGACGCGCATCGTCGTCGGTTACTAAGCTTACGGCAGCTTTTTCATTATCTGTCTACCGTCTGTCTTTGTTTACACCAGTTTTCAAATCATTAAAATTTATCTCACGTTAACACCAAGATACTAAGCAATATACCCTAAGGATTTTCTACTTTGGTTCAAATTGAGTACTTGCCTTCTTTTGTTCAGCAAACAGAATTGGATGTTTTCCATATTATAAGCAATCCGTTAATACTTGTATTGTTAAGGATACTTTTCTGTTTCCCGAAGGCTTGTTTTTACCTACTTTATCCTACTCAACCAATAACCTTCAATTTCTCTGACCCGGTCGAATGCAGCAGAAGTTTGTAGAGCACCTGAACCCAAAGATAGACCTTTCGGGGAGCCTATCCCGCATTAGCAAGCGAAACTTGCTGGTTTTACACATGTACGCGGACTGACGGCTTGGTTGAGAAAGCAATTCGATTCAGTCATTCGGGTGACGTTCAGGCTAAAATCAACGGTACCTTCAACCTTCGCGTATACTCCATCAAAATCATGTGCCAGTTTAGTTAACTTTGCAAGGTCCTATCCGGTTTATGACGACGCATAAGAAAATCAAACTCTGATTTAGTGTGTCACTCCACAGGGAGCTGTGGTCATTGTGTGTATGGTTGAAACTGTTATGGATGGTTACCGCACGTACTATGAGCGAATTAATCATGAGGTCCGCTTCTTGGTATTATTTCTATCGTTGCTTCAAATCCCTCATTGGTCGCAATCATTTCACGCCCACTCTTACGTCTCTCCTAGTGTATTCTTTGTTTTTTTGTTCATATCTGGAATTCATTTATATAAATTACTATGTTCTTTATTTACATGCTTTTCCGGATTGAAAACTGGGCAAAATACAGCGGAAGTTTAAGCAACTCTGCAATTATTCCACGTACTATGTTGACTGTTTGTTGGCCGTCTTCAGGATGAATTGAGTACTCTAAGGTGGTCGCTGTTGGCAGTTTTGATGGTTTGTCAGACGGTAACAAGTGTTTGAAAAAACCAGACCGAAGTGACGCTTACAGGGACCTGGGCTTTTGTTAGCGGACCACTGTGTTTGATGTCCGATTATGCACGAAACTCGTGTGAATTGCGTCATCTTTTTCTTCGATTTTTTTCAGCTCCATCAACGAGGTCATTTGCCACGGGATTCCTGACTTGCGTCCTCTCCAAGATGGTGACATTCTTAACAGTGAGTTCCTCTTCTCCACATATTTGCACTCCAATTCCCACACTTGTCTACTGAACGTCGTTGATAGTTAAGATCACAGCATGAATAAGTTACTTAAATCCAGCAATGAATTTTCAACTCTATAATTACCTAAGGTCGTTTAACGGCAAAAGTGGATATTAGCCCATCGTCATTTATGTTCCGCTGTTCGTCGTTCTAAAATTTGAAACGATGAAAACACTAACTGTGCAGAGTAGTGCATCGTGCTTATCGGAAGCTCTTCTCGAAAACTTACAGTTATTAATCAGTGGACTAGGTGAAATGCAGGCGATTTTCCACACTTCAGTATGGCGTATATTTTCGGAAAGCAGCTTCCAGCCGTTCACGTTTCATCCGATATAATGTTTGCAACGAGGTGATAACTAATGTCGTAAACGCTTTTGTTTTTGGTAAGTAAAACGAAACGATGGTTTGCGTATCACTGTGTCAAACGTGATGCTGATACCTCATGTCGTTTGGCAGCAGAGAACAAACGCTTGTTTATGGAGATTCACGAGAAAGTATGATCGTATGGGTTGGCGTTTGGATTGATGCAATAATTTGCTCTTATTTGTTCACCAGAAATCAGGCGGACACGTTGGAGTTTAATAATTTTTCAGCGAACAGAACTGTTGTCGATACATTCTCATCGTATACTGGTACACTTATTTGTCAAATTAAGTAACAGTAAGGGAAGTCGTTGATAAAGAATAGTAGGAGAGTTTGTTTTGCAAGCCTCGACGTTATCCATCTGGTTCAGCCATATCGAAAACTGTTGTTCATTTTGAAGCCAGTTGACGAATTTTCACTGAACGAATGGTATAGCATGCTTTCAGCACCTTGAAGCTTTTCATCTTTATAGACATCGGTACGTCAGTGGTTCACACTGAAGCTTAACTGCGACACAACCATAAGGGGAAAAACCAATATAGGAAGAGAGAAGAAAAAAGGGGACTGGAACGGGACATAACCATTAAAAAATAGCTACGTCTATGTTCAAACATACATCAAGACGCCTACACCTTGCAAACAAACAACCGAGCTGTAAGTGAAAGTAAGACGTCATCAGCAAGACAGCTTCCGTACGGCTTTCACTGTCCCGCATCATTAAGTGCACTCACTTCACAGACAACTCGGCCAAACAACAACATTCACGCCACTGGGCTCGGTTAGCCGCCATCTCACTTAACGTCTCTAGCCACCGACTCCGAGTCGTGAGAGCTCCAGTCCTGAAGACGAACCCGATCTACAGTAACCATCCTCTTCGTGAACGATTTCATTTCTCTACGTCAGGTCATCACTTGTCCACCTTGCGCCAACCGACCGCATTGCCGGCAAACAGTGCTCGGTTTGACAAACGACTAGCTGGCATCCTTAGTACATGGCCTACCCACCTAAGTCTGTGCAAGTGTAAGGACTGAACGAAAGAACTCGTTTCACAATCAGTGCCGAACACCCGCTTCTTAGCCTCCTCGTTGCTCACTCGTTGGTGCCACCCGATACGAGCGATTGAACGCAGACATCGATGGTCAAATACCTGAAGACGGTTCACGTCCCCTACTCTGAGGGACCAGATTTCGCTGCCGTAAAGTAATACAGCCCTCACTGTTGTCTAATATACACGACCCTTAAGCTTCACAGAGATACCTTTCTGTCGCCATGAGTGCCTCAGATTAATAAACACCGCTCTAGCCTTGGAAATCCGCGCTTCTATTTCATTCCCAACACCGCCGCCACCGCTGATGCAGCTTCCCAGATATACAAACCGGTCAACAACCTCCGTGACCTCATTATCTAACAGTAAATATACGTAATCACAGCGATGTTGCAGAAGCACTTTGCATTTTGAGACGGGAAAGAGCATTCTGAAGTACTTAGCAGAACGCGAAAATGCGTTCAGCGTTGTTTGTATCGCCTGAACACCTTGTCGTCAGTATAAGCAAGATCAGTCAGTCTTTCATCAGGTGGGATGTCCACGTCGACATCATTTGAGTGCCGCAGACGAAATTGAACAAAAATGGTGAAAGGGGACAGCCTTGATCTATACTGCTCCCGGTGCTGAAATTACCACATAGTTCTCCGTAAACCCTAACCTGAGAAGAAGTATGGAAATAAAGCGCCGACAGTATGTTCACATACTTGGTCGGTACACCTCTGTGTTTAAGCAGCCGTAAAAGTGTAGATCGATCCACCGAATCGAACGCACCTTTATAATCGAGAAATACGGCAATTGTTGGTCGCCGGTACACATGACGCTGTTCCAGAATTCGAGGGAGGATAAAATTGTGATCTATACATCCCCGACCAGGCCGAAACCTGCCTATTCTTCCCTAGTGTTTACCTCCCGAACTGCGGTTAGTCGACGAAGTATAATGGAGGCCACAACCCTTGAGATGACTGGGGTCAAACTAATCCCCCTATAATGTTCGTAAAAGCTCCGGACTCCCTTCTTAACTATGGGAACTATTATCGAGTGACCCCAGCTCGGAGGGATGCTCTACGTCGACCATACAAGTTGAACAGTTTAGTTAAGGCCTCTACTAATACCTTTCTCCCCTCTTTGAAAAGTGCCGGCACGATATCATCTGGACCAGCAACCTTATTACGGTTGAGAGCCGAGATGCTATTGCGAACCTCAGTCTCATTGGGTGGTTCCAAATCTACCGACCAGGGTTCTACATCACAAGTTTGTGGTGGCAGCAGAATGGAAGCTGAGGCCAGCTATATTGACCCTCAAAATGTTCTGCCCTACGCTCTAACCTTCTGAACTTATTATAGATTAGTGTGCCATCTGTCTCGCTGTTAGCTTCACTGATAGACGGTCGCCTGGGATGAGTAGCACTGATAAGCTTAAAGAGTTTGCCGGTGTCCCCTGAGGCAAAGGCGGTTTCCATTTCCTTAACTTTTTCCACTAACCACGCCTCACGATCAGCCTTTAGACTACGTTTCAGTTCCGTACGGCTATCTTTTCTAGACTTATGTGAATTGCCAAGAGGTATCTTCCGTCTGGCTTCTAACAACTCCAAGGATTTATCCGAAATCCAATGTTTGTTCCACCTGCAAACCCAGCGCCGCATTCTACAGTATCTGCTTAAGGAATTGTCTGTGAGTTCTCGTCCCAGCAGCCGTCAAGATCCTGGGGGTGAGAACTGCGAAGCCTGTTTTCTAAGCTAGTTTGATACTTGTGCTTTACCGACGGTCTAGCCAGTTTTTCAATAGCTAGTCGTTGCTGTCGGTGGGGTCGTTGCCCAGGATTAGTAAGAACAGAACGACAACATACCAACGCATGATCTGAATCCAAGTACGTACTCCAATAAGAAAGACAGTCTTGAATGCAACCACGCCACCTGTAACTAACAGGTATGTGGTCTATCTGAGACCAGGCCTGATTCGGAGAGGGCTGGCATCACGTATAGCACTGACACGCACGATGCCTAAAACTAGTGATACCTAAAAAGTAAGTTATGCTCAGCGCACAACTGAAACAGTCGCACGCCATACTCCGAACTATGTGATACTATCCAAAACCTACCACCTAGTCGAGACTCGAACACACCAAGACGGTCGACCTGAGCATTCACATCTCCAGCCAGAACGATTATATCAGAACCATGAGTTGACTGAAGAAGAGCAGCCAGATCCAAGTAAAATGCGTCATTGACGCCGACGTCACTACAGTCAGTAGGAGCATAAACAGATACAGTGAAAAGATTTCTGAAAGTCTTGCATCTAGAGCTGGTCTTAAGTAAACCTGCCCGACGGACGGCACAGTCTACTATTAACAAGGATCTAATCTATCAGTGCGGCTGCAGCCGTCGTGCTGAGGACTATACCTGCTCCAGGCTGACATGTAACCAGTATCGGATAGACAATGCGGGTGCTGTTAGTTCCACACGTTGACTACTCTCCTGTGTTCTAGTCTCTGAGATACAGCAGACATCTACATGTAACGAGTGCAACGTTTGTGCGAGTGTTGCCTGGTGGCCTATCTGTTTTGGAGTGTGAACATTGAAACCACTGATGTTTATTCGTACTCTAGGTGTAAACAAGGAACGAGGAATGCCTGAAGCTGAATAGTAAGAGACGGAACTTACGTGCTCAGTGTTACCACGGTTAGCTACATCTGTTGTGAGACCTATGGAGTAACTAGCAGAAATGGAGGTCGGGAGGGACCTGCAAACTAAATTGGGTAGGACAGTGGGGGAGGGGTCAGCGGTAGGATGTTTTCGCCTGTCCAATCTGCTGTGTACAGCAGATTGGGCGACCCGGTTTATACTGCGAGACGGCCGATGCAGTATGGAATTACTTGTGTTGTGACTATTCATGGTTGTGTTTGGGCTGATATACTGCCAGGACGCCTAGACCTAGACATGAGAACGATTAGGGTTTTCAATCGAAGTCTTTGACTCAAAAGCCTATACCACAAAGCAACGGGTGGGTGGTAGTGTACCAGAAATGACACCTTTTTCGTAAAAAGATGCCAATCTTCTTCCAACTCCCAACCTGGAGGACCAGGAGTCTGGTTTGTTACACTTCTATCTGTTGGCCTGCTTGGCATGAGTGAGTCTATCGGTGTGGTGCCCACACCGTGCAGTTTAGCCCAACAGGTCATCGAGATGTGCAAGCCGTCACACCGCGTCAAGGTCAAGTCTCGTTGTGACCCTTGAAGCTTTTGGGCATTTTTCAAAGCTGTGTAACTGCGTTTTTTTGATTCCCATGCGATGACTTGAAAGAGGAGGACCCACCCAGGTTTGATTCCTGGATATTTGTTTCTGTGTGGGAGCGTCCAGTCGAAGCTGCATCAACTTGGCTGTAAAACGTTAGAACATTCGAAACTGAATATAGAGCATCCTTGATTAGCGATCAGTTTTCACACTTGGAAAAAGTTCGCACTTTGTGTTGGCACCTTACTTTGATATGCGAACAATAGGGTTGTGACCATTTTGAACAACTGTTATGAATTATGTGGTCTAATTTCGTGGTAATTCATGAACACACACATTTGTTCTTGTTTCCGTAGCATTCCGGTATTTATGAAATTTGGGATATATATAAATATTGTGTAGCACTTGAAGTCTTTTTGCAAGCCTTATTTATTGGTAGCATCACGCGAGAATGTCATTGTGAAAGCTTCGTTCACCTTGTAAGTTTAAAATTGGGAGCACACATTACTGAATATGTTCAGTGGCCAGCCGATTTTTAAAAATCATTTTACTTTGGTTTGTAAGATTCGGACGTGGCACCCATCGGATATCCAGATCGTTGTCTGGTATTGTATCCGGAAAATAACTAAGGGCTGTGGAGCTGAGTTCACGTCATTAAAATGGCGGTGCCCTTCTTGTGTCAGCTGGTTTATAACTTCTGAAAAGTTGCTCTGTTCGGCTGTTGTTCATTGACGACGACCTTACATACTGCTGACCTGCTTAAAACGTCGTCGCCCCTGTCAGACGGTCACTTCAACCGTCGGTTTCCAGGTCTTATGTATTTGGAATTCACCAGCTAGCGGAATTATCTGCGTTTGCTTGTGCGTGAACGATACTCCAGATCTAATTCGAATCCGATCTCGATAGTAACAGTAGCAATGCGCGATTAAGGCCCAAGCCTGATCAAATGGAAAGGCTAAGTTGCAACACTTGTGCGACCTCGTTCGAGGTAGTGGACCTCGAATCATCTGTCAAAATGCGACTGGTTTGAAATATAGGGTACACTAGACGAGCTAGTAAGAGAAAGGTGTTTTGATTACATACTGGTCATACAGCAGAGACGATGATGCCTATCTACCGCTAATGTACGCACACAAACGTGGATTATCACAACTTATGGCGGGCATTGCACATGTTTGTCTCCAAATTGACCTGTGAATCGAAGATATCACTTTCCCCCATTCTCGTTGATTTTTCCTCTTTGTCCTTACCCTCGTTCATCACTGGCTTATCGGGATACGGCTTCAACGTAGACACGAATGATGACCGAGTGCACACGGCTGGTAGATTTCGACTACAGATGACAAATGAGCAGGGAGGCAGTATGCATTCTTGAGCAAGCGGACAAGGCTGATGAACAACAGATCAGCCTGTGAGTTTATGTTTACGGTTTTATCGACTTCATCATTATCAGAAAAGCAAAGCAACCTTTTCCCGTAACAAATTTGAACAGAGAAGTCA